>OVBI01000365.1:0-85748 GCA_900406495.1 Sisymbrium altissimum
AGGAGTTTTTCAACCCATTTTCCATCAAGCTTATTCCACGTGCAAAGAATGTAAAAGCTGACAAGTTGGCGCGCAGTGTTAGAGTTCTTCCTTCAGAAGCTTTTCATGCTGATTCGGTACCACCAAGCTGGATTAAAGAGTCATTTTAAATTACTTTTTGTTTTTGATGTTTTTTGTTGAAAAAAAAAANAAAATAAAAAATAAAAAATTGTTAAATTATATTTTAAAAGTTTAGAGACTTTATTTAACATCCCTCCAATAATGATGCTTTTACACCTAAATCCAATATTCAATCATAAATTATTTTCCCCAATCTTCCACCACAAATTATATAGAGAAATAATACATTGATTTTTATATAACTAAAAAGTTTAACATTTTAAATAGAAAACAAATTTAGTCTAACATGTTTAAAAAATAATAATAATAAACATGGGCGTTAATGCAGATATTCACCTTCTAATAATAGATTTCAGTTTTTATGATATGTTGTTCAATCATAGATTTAAATTCTACTCCCTCCATTTCATAAAGATATATGTTTTGAGTTTTTCACACATTTTAAGAACAAATTTATAATTTCAAATATAACATTCTTGGAATTATATATTTTCAAAAATGTATTAATTACTTTATTGAATCGCATTTAATGAGCATGGATAAAATAGGTAAACAATCAAAAAATTTGCATTGAAAACACAAAACTTCTATACTCAGAAAACCTATCTTCGTATAACGGAGGGAGTATTATTTAGGCTTTATAATCTGAGATCAACAACCTGGAAATTTAATATTTATTCTCCCTTCATTTTCAACAATTTGATTGACCCGGACACTCGTACATGAAATATACCTTTAATTGAGGCAACAATCATCACTGAGGATGTTGCTATTATCAAGCATATACCACTTAGTCGAGTGCTAAAATAGGATACCTATGGATAGCATTACACGAAACATAAGAAATATACGGTTAAATCAGGATATGATATCGAACAGATAGTTTCAGATTCAGGAACTACTGATACAGTGTATGGTCCAAACATTAAATCCCTTTTGGCATATACTTGGAAAAGTTAAATGTCCACCAAAATGAATATTTCATATGGCAGGCTATATCCGGATGTGTCTCAATTACAAAAAATTTAAGATCATGAAATATACATTATGATACACAATGTTCCCGTTGTAGAGAAGAAGAAGAAACAATAAATCATATTCTTTTTGAATGCCCTCCAATAATTCAAAAATATCTTATGATCCTTAAATATTCCCGTTATTGTTAGTTTCGAATTTCAATCATTTTTTTTGGTGAATCCAGAAATTGATGGAAAATAGTTGGTTTCCATAGATCATTTGGTACTTATGGAAAAACAGAAATGAAAATATCTTCAACAATAATGATAGAAATCCTGATGAGATTCTCAGTATTGTGGAAACTGAAGGTAGACTATGGAAGGAGGCTGAATTGTTGAATACAAGGAATGAGGTACGATGCTCTGTTTCATAGGCTAGTACAGTGGGATATGATGGATGGCAGTGTTTTATAAACGGTTCTTAAATAGCATATGATATTTACTCAGGCCAAAGTTGATATTGTAGTAAAGACGGGATAGTAGAAAGCATGATGGGGTCTAGTAGTTATCGAGAAAGTCTAACACCTAATGAGATCTTCCCTAGATCGGCACTGCGTGAGGTTGAGACAATGATAATCGTTTGGCTAATGAAGCCGTGATGATGGAATCAAAGATGATTGATGGTTTTGAACCAAGAACTTTCAGAATAGTTCTTGAAAACCGTGGCTTAGTCTCGATCTGGATATGACACACCAAAGAGAAACTAAGGGTTCGCTGGATATGACACACCAACAGATGAATCTATTCTTTGTAAGAGTTTTCTGAATAAAATATAGATTGATTTTCCAAATGAAATTACAAGAGAATATAAAGGAAAAGAGAGAAAGAAATGTGGGAAATTGAATTAGTCTTGGAACATGCTCCGAGACTAGACCACATTAAACACACAAAGACTAAATTCAAATTAAAAAATACATGGTTTGGCTATCTTTCCCAAAATTTGTCTAAGTATGGATTTAGGTAGGCTTTCCTAAAGATGAGTAAACTTCCCGAATCATGAAGGTCTTCTTGAATATGGCATAAGCTTCCTGAATACGGTCTTTGATCAATGAATGGATGATGTGAAGTGATGCTCAAGCCTCATTAAAAACCTCATTAAAAATCTCCTTTGGAAAATCCAGTTGGACAAAACCAAAGTAGGAAAAAACAGTACTTGAAGCAGCACTTGTCCTTTCATTGATGCACTTGAGCTTCCAACACGATCAAAGTAGCTCGGATGGGTTCTTCTTCATTCCTGCTCAAGCGTCTTAATTAGTATTGCTCCAATGGCTTGGTTGAATAGCTTAGCTCTGGATCGAGTCATAGGTCCTTTTGGCTCTTCAAGCACGTCCTTAGCTCCTTGAGAATCCTCAGCTACAAGCTCTCCTTCATCCGGCTCAAGCACTGGTTCAAACTCTTCATCCATAATCATATCATCCCCTCTTGGTTGAAAAAGATTTGCCCTCAAATCTTCTTTATCTGAAACAAAGGGAACTAAATCAGAAACATTAAAACTTGAACTTACATCATAGTTACCTTGAAGATCGAGTTGATATGAATTATCACTGATCCTCCTTATAATAGTGAATGGTCCATCGATTCTAGGCATCAACTTGGACAGCCTTTCTCTTGGAAATCTTTCTTTCCGTGAATAAATCCAAACTTGATCTCCTTCCTCAAAGATCTTGCTCTTTCGGTCCTTGTTACCTTTCTTAACATAGAGCTTGGTCTTTTCTTCTATGTTCTTTCGTGTCCTTTCATGGATCTGTTGGACTAACTCAGCCTTCTTTTTACCATCAACACTAGTTCTCTCACTCAAAGGCAAAGGCATTAGATCCAAAGGGGTTAGTGGATTAAAACCATAAACAACTTGAAAAGGTGAAAACTTAGAGGCAGAATGCATATCATGATTATAAGCAAACTCAATGTGAGGCAAACATTCTTCCCAAGATTTCAAATTCTTTTTAATAAAGCACGCAAAAGTGTCCCTAAGGTTCTTTTAACCACTTCTGTTTGTCCATTAGTTTGAGGATGACAAGTAGTAGAAAACAACAACTTAGTTCATAGTTTAGACCACAAGGTCTTCCAAAAATAACTAAGAAACTTAGTGTCTCTATCTGAAACAATGGTCTTAGGTACTCCATGCAATTGAACAACTTCTTTGAATAACAAATCTGCTACATGAGATGCATCATCCGTTTTATGACATGCAACAAAATGAGCCATTTTTGAAAATTTATCTACAATCAGAAAGATAAAATCCTTTCCTGTCCTAGTTCTAGGCAATCCTAACACAAAATCCATTGAAATATCAGTCTATGGGTGCATAGGGATAGGGAGAGGAGTATACAAACCATTTGGCTGAACTTTTGACTTACCTTTCTTACATGTTTCGTATCTTCCACAGATTCTTTCAACGTCTCTCTTCATATGGAGCCAATGGAAGTGATCTTTCAATACTTCAAGTGTTTTGGCAATGCAAAAATATCCCATAAGACCTCCTCCATGTGCTTCCTTTAAAAACAAATCTCAAAGAGAACAGTTAGGTACACATAAACGGTTCTCACAAAAGAGATAACCATCTTGTTGATGATAAGGCCCTGAAGCAAACTTAGCACAAGCTTCATAAACTTCTTGAAAATCAGGGTCGGTATCATATAATTCTTTAATCTGATCAAAGCCTAGAAATTTGGCATCAAGAGTTGAAGGTAAAACATACCTTCGAGATAATGCATCAGCAACTACATTATCTTTACCTTTCTTGTATTTGATAACATAAGGAAACGTTTCTATGAACTCCACCCAGCTTGCGTGTCTTTTGTTGAGCTTGAGTTGGCTTTTCATGTGCTTTAGAGACTTGTGATCAGTATGTATGATGAACTCCTTAGGCCAGGATAGTGTTGCCATGTTTGTAAAGCTCGGACCAGGGCATAGAGTTTTTTTTTTCATAGGTTGGGTAGTTCAGAGTAGCTCCCCCAAGCTTCTCACTAAAGTAAGCAATTGATCTCTTGTCTTGCATTAGCCCAGCTCCAATCCCTATACCTGAGGCATCACACTCGATTTCAAAAGTCTTAAGAAAATCAGGTAAGATCAAAACAGGGGCGTTGGTTAATTAGTCTTTAAGAGACTGAAACACTTCTTCTTGAACATGCTCCCATTTGAAGCCAATGTCTTTCTTGATGATCTCCGTGAGTGGTGCAGCAATAGTGCTCAAGTCTTTGAAAAAACGTTTATAGAATCCAGCAAGTCCATGAAAGCTCCTCACTTCTCCTACTGTTTTTGGACTTGACCATTCTCTAATAGCTTTAACTTTCTCCTCGTCCACCTTAACACCATCTGCACTTACAATGAACCCAAAAATGAAAGATTATCTATGCAAAAAGTGCACTTCTTCAAGTTGGCAAATAGCTTTTCCTTTCGAAGAACACTTAGAACAGATTCAAGATTATTAACATGTTCAGACAAACTTTTGCTATAGACTAAGATGTCATCAAAGTAAACTACAACAAAATGCCCAATGAAGGCTCTAAGAACATGATTCATTAGTCGCATGAATGTACTAGGTGCATTGGTTAAACCAAACGGCATAACTAACCATTCATATAGTTCATGCTTAGTCTTAAATGCAGCTTTCCATTCATCCCCTTCTTTCATTCTAATTTGATGATATCCACTTTTCAATTCAATCTTAGAAAATATGCTATAAACATGCAATTCATCAAGCATATCATCTAATTTAGGAATAGGGTGTCAATACTTGACCGTGATATTGTTGATAGCTCTGCAAGCGACACACATGCGCCAAGTTCCATCCTTCTTTGGCACAAGTAGAACTGGTACAGCACAAGGACTCATACTTTCTCTGATGTGTCCTTTCTTCATGAGCTCATCAACTTGTCGTTGCAACTCTTTGGTCTCCACCGGATTAGTTCTATAAGCTGGACTATTTGGAAGTGTTGCTCCTGGCATTAAATCAATCTGATGTTCAATACCACGTATTGATGGAATTCTAATGGGATTATCCTCCGGAAACACATCATGATAATCCTGCAAAAGATTGTTCATCTCGCTCGGCAATGCTGGTGCAAAGTTAGTGAAGCTCGAGAGGGCTTCCTTAAAAACAAACAATGGAACCAATTGTTTCGAAGATAAAGCTTTCTTAACGTCACTAGCTTTGATAAAGAAGTTAGGCTGTTTGAGTAACCTGTCCTCCTTTCGTTTGAGGTAAGTCTAATCTTCATACACTTCTTGTGGCGTCATAGGAATGAGAGTTGTTTTCCTTCCTTTGAACACAAAGGAATGTCGGTTTGTGAACCCATCATGCATCACCTTTCTATCGTGTTGCCAAGGTCTCCCCAGTAATATGTGGCCAGCTTCCATAGGTAGCACATCACACAAGACCTCATCTTCATACTTTCCAATAGACAAAGGTACGAGCACTTGAGTTGTAATGTTCAACTCTCCAGCATCATTGAGCCACTGTATCTTATATGGCTTTGGGTGCTTCTTTTCTTCTAGTTCGAGTTTCTGAACAATCGACCCACTGGCTACATTGGTACAGCTGCCTCTATCGATGATCAAGCTGCACACCTTGTCTTTGACATGACATCTCGTGTGGAACAAGTTCCTCCTCTGCTCTTGCTCTTCGGTTTTGTTTTGAATACTCAATGTTCTCCTAGCAACGAGCAGTTCACCAGTGGCTGGTTTCTCTTCAGATTCTTCTAAGAACTGATGTTCATCTAAAGGAACTTCTTCTTCAGACTCAACATCTCTATTTTCTCTGATGATCACAACTCTTTTATTGGTGCATTCACTTGCATAGTGTCCTATGCCTTGACATTTGAAACACTTAAGATCTCGTGCTCTGGTTGTGGTAGCCCCCGTCATCCCTTTGTTCTTATCTTGACTTCTAAGACATGACTAATTTCTGGCTTAGACGTCATCGGTTGTTTGCCATCTTTTTGATAACTTGGTCGAGTGGTGTTACCTCCATAACTTAGCCGAGAAGAGCCTTTTCTCTTCAGTTGCTTCTCTTCCAAGATAGCTTTATGCAACATCTCCTCTAACTCCTCATATTGTTGCACCTCTACTCTGTCTTGAATCTCTGAATTCAATCCTCCCAAGAAGTGTGACATGGTGGCTTCTTTGTCTTCTGAAATATTAGCTCTCAACATCAGGACTTCTAGTTCTTGGTAATAGTCTTCAACAGATCGGTTTCCTTGAGTGAGTTTCCTGAGTTTTGAGTGTCGTTCTCGGTGATAGTGACTAGGGACAAACCTTCTTCTCATGAGGTTCTTCATCTCAGCCCATGATTCTACTGGAAACTCTTGGTTTCGTCTCCGTGTGGTGACGATCTGATCCCACCAACTTAGAGCGTAATCATAGAATTCCGTAGCAGCCACTTTAACTCGGTTGATATCAGCATAGTTTAGGGAATTGAAGACCAATTCAATTTTCTTCTTCTACTCTAGATAAGCATCAGGGTCGTTGGTGCCATAGAACGATGGGATTTGGATCTTAAGCCCTCCAAGTTTTCTTCCATTCAGTTTCTGCCTTCTCTATTACGTCTCCTTCTTTGACTGTTACATGAAGAACTGTTTTGATGTCCATAATACTCATATGTTGCTCTGTCTCTAGGTTGTCTCTCTTGCATCCTTCTTGCCTGTTCATCTTCTGATCCGTGCGGACGTTTATGAGATGCGGCATTCTGATTTTGCATTTCTAAACGAAGCGACTCCATCTTTTCATGTATCATTTTCTCCATGTGAGCCGTGATTGCTTCAATCAGAAGTTTTTTGTTGGAGCTGTTGCTAGTTTCCTCTCGATCAGTCACCTTCCTGAATTTCAGAGAACAACTACACCAGTAAATAGTTCTAACAACTCTTGAACTTCCGATCTATTACTTTATGAATGAAAACATTGCAAGCATACTTAGTTCTATCCGTATCAGAATTTGAAGAGTCAAGTTTTTGACAAATCTTGTCACAAGGGTGATACAAAATGATGATGAGAATGAACGATGGTGATATGAAGTAAAAAGAAATATGGTGATAGAATACTCACCTGCAGAGTGTTGCTCTGATACCACTTAATGAGATCTTCCGTAGCTCGGCACTCTGTGAGGTTGGACAATGATAATCGTTTGGCTAATGAAGCCGTGATGATGAAATCAAAGATGATTGGTGGTTTTGAACCAAGAACGTGCGGAATAGTTCTTGAAAACTGTGGCTTAGTATCGATCTGGATATGACACACCAAAGAGAAACTAAGGGTTTATTGGATATGACACACCAACAGATGAATCTATTCTTTGTAAGATTTTTCTGAATAAAAGATATATTGATTTTCCAAATGAAGTTACAAAAGAATATAAAGGAAAAGAGAAAAAGAATTGTGGGAAATCGAATTAGTCTTGGAATAGGCTCCGAGACTAGACCACATTAAACACACAAAGACTATATTCAAATTCATAAATACACGGTTTGACTATCTTTCCCAAAATGTATCTAAGTACGGATTTAGGTAGGCCTTCCTAAAGATGAGTAAAGCTTCCCGAATCATAAAGGTCTTCCTGAATATGGCATAAGCTTCCTGAAGGTCTTTGATCAGTGAATTGATGATGTGAAGTGATGCTCAAGCCTCATTAAAAACCTCCTTTGGAAAACACAGTGGGACAAAACCAAAGTAAGGAAAAAGAGTACTTGAAGCAGCACTTGTCCATTTATTGATGCACTTGAGCTTCCAACACGATCAAAGTAGCTCGGATGGGTTCTTCTTCATTCCTGCTCAAGCGTCTTAGTAATGCTCCAATGGCTTGGTTGAATAGCTTGGCTCTGGATTGAGTCATAGGTCCTTTTGGCACTTCAAGCACGTCCTTAGCTCCTTGAGAATCCTCAGCTACAAGCTCTTTTTCATCCAGTTCAAGCACTGGTCCAAGCTCCTCATCCGTGATCATATCAATACCCCTACATGCTGAGTTTAAAGCCTTAATTTGGGAAATGAAATGTATGAGAGATCTGCATCATCTTAGCAGTAGGCTAGATCGGTGGAGATTGTGACCATGATTCAAATCTTGTATCCATAACCTCGGGGAGATTCGTTGTGAAGATTTCAGGAATAGATGTATGGACCCTGCCGCGTTCAATAAACGGACGAGGGAAAACGCCCTTGCACAGCTCTAGATTGCAGGTCAGACTCCGATGAAGTGAGACAAGAGAGCTTCAGAATGACACCATCAAACCAACATCTTGACACAGGGGAAAGTCTTTAAAGACTGACATTTCCATTAAGAACCGCTGGAAACATAGTTTGAAGATCTGTAAGTACTTGAGACGTCGGAGGGGGACGAAGAGCAGCTTCAGAACAACACCAGTGACTTCAAAGGGGCAAGCTTTCCGGCAAACAGGGTTTTGGAGGAGGCTTAGAGTTGGCTGAGAGAGAGACTGGAATATTCAAAATTTTATCAGTAGATCTGGAAAGAGCGTCGGTGTACGGAGCCAGAGCTTTTTTCTCTCTCCACGACTCACATGTTTAGATTTTGGTTTAAACATATGTGATTGATAATAGGGAGTTGGAGGAAGACGTGATAAGGATGATGAGCAGAAACAAGTGGTAAAGTGTTGTATACCGTAGAGGGCAAAAACAACTCACAAAACTGTTGTTGAAGGAAGCATGCTATTACACCATATTTAAATATCGATAACAAACAAATATAGATTGGATTCCGTATAATGAAACTAGTTATGGCGAAAAAAACTCATGTGTACGTTGCTACATCTTCAAAAATTGTTTTGTCGTTCACCCTTTAATTTTCTTTTGTACATCAAAGTCACTTATAATATAATATGGAAGTATATAAGTCACGTAAAGTGTAAAATCTCTAAAATGAATTTCACTTATTAGATGAAGTTGTTTCACTTAAATTAAATTTGTATTTTTAGAAATTTAGTGGATATCTTAACTAATGGAGCTATAAAATTAGAGAGATATTTATACTGAGAGACACTTCCTTGCCAATTACTTACCAATAGTCACTTCCCTATTAAATAATTACACCAAAATGTACTTATAATTGGAGACACACTTTGAATAAGTGAAATATCAAAACTATCCCTCTTTTATCGAAAACCATACTCTAGCTATATAACTTTCTCTTTCATCTCTCTAATCTTATCTTTCCTTTAGAAAACCTAATATTTAGACAGCTTTTTCCTTAATCACTCCTTACTTCTCTTGTTTTGTTATGTCTGATTGTTTTTTTTTTCTTTCGTTTTGACCAGTGATAGTTTCTCTCTTTCTTCACTTATTTTTTTTCATGAATCTGCTTCTGATTTTTGGATTTTGCAGAAAAACTGGTGAATTTCTCTTATGAGAGAATAACTAGAATAACATGATTTTTTTATATAATTATTCATGTGATCATGAACCAGCTAGAAGATCAAGGCTTGGAAAGCAAAGACAAAAAGGATGATCTGATCGTGCCATAGGGTCCTATGACTCGTTACAAGACAAGGAAGCTTAATGAAGCCATTGGTAACATTCTCTTGATATCTTGGAAGCAAGAAGATGCTATTGGTGAAAGAATGATCAACCGTGATACTCTCATTTCCATTCAAGTCATTACACATTCTAATTGATCATCATCTAGGCAAGTGCTACGCGTGGGTGCTTTTTTCCCCTTGATTAGTTTTGTCCCACTGGGTTTTCTAATCAAGATTTTTAGCGAGACCTCTTTTTTCATTTCACACCACCTAGATGATGATCTTGGCCGTGCTTCCCTTTCTTTGGACCGGCTGTTTATTTATCTTATGTTATGATTTAGACTAAGGTTTTCTTTCTTTTCTTTGTACGCGTTTAAGTCTTAAGTGTTGGTCTTTGTGACCTTTCCAAGGGAGCGTGTTCCCTTTAATGCTGTTGAATTCGAAAAGCTTGGGTTCTGTCCAAGTCTTTTCTTTATAAGTCTTGTAACACACTTCTAAAGAACATCTATCTTTTATCTAAAAATATTACTTGTTCTTGTTCTCTCTTTGCTTGTGTTCAAGCTTGAGTTGATCCGTTGGTGTGTAGCATCCAACAATTAAGGGAGGCTAACCGGTGTGTCATATCCGATTTAGTCGCCTGGGAGTATCAAGAGATCATTCACCCCTCTTGTGTCACCATTCGATCCACAAATCTCGATAAACTTGAGTCTTTGATTCGTTTATGTAAGGATATATCCAGTTACATCCAGAGACGCATCCTAGGAGTGCATTAAGTGGTATCAGAGCTACTCTCGACGGGGAATTTTTCTTTTCCTTTGTTGTTCATATTCTTAACTTTTCGACTTATATCGTGTTCATTAATCAATCTGAGTTTTGTCATCAGTTTGCTTTTGTTGTGTTTGTTTTATCTGTTTCCAGTCGAAACCCTTTTCATAGTGAAAGATCTGAGGAGTTTATATCATTAGCAATTTCTTCTGATCAAATTGAAACTGAATTTTGTCGATTTAACTTCTGAATCCGTGTTTAGCAAGTTTGTCCTAAATTTTGGTTTGTTTCGATCGAACAAGTTACTTGTTGTAGTTGTATGATTGAATCAGGTACCAATGAGGAACGAATCGGAGGAGGAAGCCGAGCTAGTAAGAAAGAATAAACTACTCAGAGATCAGATGAAGGCTAAAATAAATCAAGATATGATCACTGCCATGAAAGAACTAATGAAGGTTAGCATGAATGAACTGCATGCTGAACTACGGACTGAAATCAGGCAAGCTTCTGGCCAAGGGCACATCAATGAGATCAGTATAGGAGGCCTCAATCAGACTCAGCACGATACAGCAGAACCAAGAAGGAACCAGCGTAACCCCACACAAACCAAGCATGCCGGGTTACAAGAGACAGACAACTACTATGAGCGCCACCGTTCCTCTTCATCGTCTTCAAAGGATACTCGAAGGAGAGATCGGCGAGAACATGAAGGAAGAAGAGCCCAACGTGATGAGTTCTCTGGGCTAAAACTCAAGATACCTTCCTTCCACAGCAAAACAGACCCTGATGCATACTTGGAATGGGAAAAGAAGATCGAACTCGTCTTCAATTGCCAATGATACACCCAAGAGCAGAAGATTCAGGTTGCCGCAACTAAGTTCTATGATTATGCCCTAAGCTAGTGGGATCAACTAATAACAACTAGAATGCGTAATCAAGAAAATCCGGTTGAATCATGGTTTAAACTGAAGACTCTCATCCGTAAGAGATTCGTACCCACACATTACCACCGTGATCTTCATCAAAGGCTGAGGAAGCTTACACAAGGGTCTCGTACGGTGGAGGAGTACTATCACGAAATGGAATTGCTGATGCTAAGGGCTGAGATAACAGAGGATCGTGAGGCTACCATGTCAAGGTTTCTCGGAGGACTTAACCGTGAGATCCAAGACAATGTTGAAATGCAGCACTATGACGATATTGAAGAATTACTACACAAGGCTATCTTGGTGGAGCAGCAGATCAAGCGCAAAAGTCATTCTTGTTCTAGTTACAACATTACCAAGTTCCAAAGTTCTAAAGACCAGAAGACAATCTACCAAAAAGAAGTTAAAACATATATCCTAAAGAAGAAACTCGATCAGCTAACACTTACTCTAAAGACAGCAACGATAAATGCAAGGCTGTGGTCTCTAGTACTTGTTCCAGGGATGTGAAATGTTTCAAGTGTCAAGGCAGAGGACACTATGCGAACGAGTGTACCAACAAGCGTGTCATGATTCTTTTGGATAATGACGAGTATGATTCTGAAGAATATGAACCAGAGCATGAAGGTGATTCCAGTTCAGATGAAGAGTTGATTAAGAAACCAGTTCATGGCCAACTATTAGTCGCAAGAAGAACTTTTAACTTGCAAAGCAAGGCTAAAGAATTGGAGCAACGTGAGAATCTTTTCTATACCAGATGCCTTGTTCAAGGAAAGGTGTGCAGCCTCATCATTGATGGAGGAAGTTGCATGAATGTTGCTAGCGAAACAATGGTGAAGAAACTTGGGCTGAAGGTGCAAAAACATCCGTCTCCTTACCCATTGCAATGTTTGAACAAAGAGTGAGAAATGAAGATGTCGAAGCAAGTGATGGAACCTATAACTATTGGAAGGTATGAAGACAACATATTGTGTGATGTTCTTCCCATGGAAGCTGGATACATTCTTCTCGGCCGACCCTGGCAGTCTGACCGGCGTGTGACCCACGATGGTTACTCCAACAAACATTCATTTGAATACAAAGGGAAGAAAACGGTTCTATTACCCTTGACACCAAAGGAGGTTCAACAAGATCAACTCCAACTTCAGAAAAACACGGCCATTGAATCTAAGCCGACCCACAACAAGCAGCATAACTTATATGCCAAAACGGGTGATATCAAGAAAACTCTCTATTCTCAACAAACTATCTATTTGCTTATTCTTAAAGAATCTGTCACAAGTGCAACTGATCAAACACCGGATTATACGAGTGAGATTGCTTCTCTTCTACAGGAATATCAAGATGTGTTTCCAGGAGAGAATCCAAACGGGCTTCCACCGGTTAGAGGCATTGAACATCAAATAGACTTTGTACCAGGGGCAACTCTTCCAAACCGCCCAGCGTACAGAACTAACCCTGTGGAGACTAAAGAGTTGCAAAGACAGGTTGATGACCTATTGGAGAACGGACATATCCGTGAGAGCATGAGTCCATGCGCAGTACCGGTGCTTCTTGTGCCCAAAAAGACGGCAGTTAGCGAATGTGTGTTGAATGTAGAGCAATCAACAACATCACTGTGAAGTATCGACATCCTATCCCTATATTAAATGATATGCTTGATGAATTGCATGGTTCTTGCATCTTTTCTAAGATAGATTTAAAAAGTAGATATCATCAAATTTGAATAAAGGAGAGAGATGAATGGAAGACTGCATTTAAAACTAAACACGGTTTATATGAGTGGCTTGTTATGCCTTGTGTTCAAGGTTGAGTTGATCCGTTGGTGTGCAGCATCCAACAATTAAGGGAGGCTAACCGGTGTGTCATATCCGATTTAGTCACCTAGGAGTATCAAAAGATCATTCACCCCTATTGTGTCACCATTAGATCCACAAACCTTGATAAACTTGAGTCTCTGATTCGTTTATGCAAGGATCTATCCAGTTTTATCCAGAGATGCAACCTAGGAGTGCATTAATTATTAATCTAACATTTTCAAAATCAATTTTACTAAACTAGCATATATATTTTGTAGAAAAGACGAAATAACCTTGTGTCATTATTTACTTTATAAAAAAAAACATATCCCATTTTTAATTATTAGTTTTTAAAATATACAATCAATTTTAAAATTCATCTTTTATAAAAATTAAATGTTATTTTTAAAAATAATAATTGTTTGAAGTGTTTAAAAATAATATTTAACCTAAAATTAAGGAAAATGAATTTAAACCAATTAAAGAAAATGAATTTAAACCAAATAAATCAGTTCCTAAAATTAAGGAAGCATAGTTAAAAAAACCGTTAACTTTGGTGAAAGTATATCAAATTTGGCAAAAACCTGCTGTTAAAAACCTGTCATAAAATATATAATTGAGAAAGAATTATTTAGTAACAGGTTTATTTAAACAATTTTTACCCAGTTTTTTTACTGTGATAAAAATGAATTTTTAATAAATAATAATGGCAATTTTGTAAATACATTTTTTGGTATCAAAGGATAAAAATGCATTTTAGGTACTAAAAATAATTTAGTAATTTCAAAAGATTATAAACATTCTAATATTTCTAACATAATTTTATGTCATTTTAGTAAGTTACCCTTCTTTTATTTCCCAATAATTTTTTTCTTTCTAGAGAAAAAATTGAGTTTTTTTTTTAAATTACAGTAATGATATTTATATTCCATATATGGATGTATTGAAATTTTTTGATTTTCATTTATGGTGAATGGATTTTGATTTGCCAGAAATTGTATTACTAATTAATTGTTGCCAGAGAATCAGTCAATTGCTAGAAGTAATCATACCCCTAAGAAGAAGCTTACCACAAAGCCAAGTGAAGAGATCACGTTAAAAGTCTCGATATTGTTATATGGTTTGTACTTAATTATGTATTCATTTAGCATAAAACAAATATTCAAGATTACATAAACACCTTGTCCATCATATTTTATCTACACGCGCTTATCTATTTTATTGTATCCACAAGCATTTGTTCTTGACACTTGCTAGTGTTTTATCCCCTTAAAAAAAAAAAAATCTACACCATGGACAGTAAGCAGTGGATAGCCAGCTGTGGACACAATAAACAGATGGACACAATCAAGAACATTAAACTGTCGACATAAACTATGGATAAATAGACAACAAATAATAGAGACAACATTCTTTCATCATCTTATATCTTTATTTGTAATCCTAGTAGCTTTACCTATCCACCATTTGATATAGCAACCCATCATCATAAAGATATTTGAATTTAAAAAATAACAACAACAAAACTGGTTACAGAAATCTTTTAGCAAAAAAAAATGTTTGGCACTAAAAAAAAAAATCTAATACCAAAAAAAATAACCATATTGAGCATCAGCGTTTACATCTCCACATGAACCTGTCCATATTTACAGTACTACACATTCATAATAATTAATTAATACTGTTTACACCATTTTGTTCATAATAAATTCTATCCATATCATGAAGGTGTCGATTATGATTTATCTTTTTTAGAACTTGGTTTTCTCACACTCCTATCCCAGAAAGGTTAATCATCACAAATACTGGCTCTCGATGTATTAGTATAGAGTTTGTGGACAAGAAAAAAAGAATAGATGCCAATTTTTCCACAGAATCTCGTCCATGATTAAATAATTATCCATATACTGTCTAAGATACAAGTATACATCACTTATGAATGCATCACTTATTACTTATCACTTAATAAATTTTAGAAATCTAACTTCATGTAAACTTAGACGGATTATCATAAACAAAACATCAATCAGTATCCATGAAACCTTGAATATATAAATTGTCACATGTGTATATCTTATATTTGTATATTGTCATCCAAAGAAATCTATCCACAAAGTTTTGTCCATAAGTTATTAAAATATTTCAAAATAAATATCGGAACATATAATAAAAAAGCTTATAATTTATTATACAAAATAAATTATTTTATGTTTCTTAAAAAATGAAAAACTAGTACACAAATGAAAATTTGAGTTAGGTAATAATACCATAAAAAGAAAAGAAAAAAAGTGCAAAAGTAAAAAACACGAACAATATCATTTTTAATTGATTTAAACAAAACTTAATCTTGGACTATACAATATCAACACAGTTAATAGATCTATAATTCACATTTATTTGTGTACTAGGTAATAACCTGCACCATGTGCATGATGATATATACATTAATTATTTTCTTTAATTTTAAATTAAATTATAAAAATTTATTAATTTAAAATTTTTTAATATCAAAAATTTTCATATAATATTTAAAATACAACTATATAGTAAACATTGTATACATTTAATAAAAAAATCTTTGTAAAATTTAATTATAATTTAAATTTTTTTTTTTGTAAGAGAACGGGAAACGGAGTTCCCCGCAAAATTATTGAAACATATTAAACCAATCTAACTTGCCTTGGGTACAGACCACCCGCAGCATCATCAGTCAAAACATGAGCACAATCATCTGGTACAACCTCAAAAGTATGGAGACCCAAAGGCAAAGAAAAGGCAGAGTTAGCTAAACCATCAGCAAGATGGTTAGCTTCTCTGTAAACATGCGATACACGGACTATCCAGTCCCTCATCAGAAAGCCATGGCACAGCCGTACCAGGGAAGATAGTGGGTGAGTTTCTCCAATCCCCTTCTTAAGGAAACCAACCACTAGCTCAGAATCCACCTCCAGCTCCAACCGTGTAATACGATGGTCCCATGCAATGCAAAGGCCATAGTATACACCCCAAAGCTCTGCTAAAATAGCTGTACAACGGCCAATGTTCAAAGCAAAGCCCCCGCACCACGCGCCTGTCTCGTTCCGAAGAGCCCCACCTGCAGTGGCTAAACCCGGGTTACCCCGTGAAGCTCCATCAGTGTTTAACTTGAACCACCCCATCGGAGGAGCCACCCACCCGATCATAGTCTCAGCACGTTCTATCCTCACCCCTGCCTCATTCATACACGTAACAGCTTGACATACCTCGACTGCAGCATGTTTTAGAAAACGTACCCGATCCTTCCATGTTCGATTGTCCCCAAATATGTTACCACAGCGCCATTTCCACGCCCACCACACTGATATTGCAAAAAGGACCGACCAAGCTCCCACTTCAGACTCCCCATTTCCCCCTAGGTTCTCATACAACCATCCCAGAAGATTTTTCGCGAAGAATTCCTGCTGTTTTCTCTGAGGTACCAGCCGTAGCCAGATTCCATACATTGCCGGGCAATCACGTAACACATGAATAACTGTTTCCGCTCCACCCTTACATATTTGACATAGATCAGTATCACTAAGATGGCGTCGACATCGTTCTGCATTTGTCATAATCACCTGCTGACTTGCCAGCCAGAGAAAGGTTCGCACCCGCTCTGGCACTTTAACTTTCCAAATTCTCGAGTAAAAGGCCTCCATGTTCAAGCGAGGAGTTTCATCTCTGGTCAATAGTGTGAAAGCCGACTTCACAGAGAATCTCCCGTCTGCACTCTCACCCCACGCAAGTCTATCACTCACTCCTGAAGTAGTATCCAGAACCATAGCTAGAACCTCCATACTCTTATTCACCGGGATGTACGGTGATATTTTATCAAGGTCCCATCCCCCATTTTCACGCCATAGCTCCCTAGCTGTTAAGCCTACCAGTTCCTCCGGCAACTCTCCTACCACATCCTTTAGTAAGGGCGCTTCCATGAGCCACCTATCTAGCCAAAATCTCACTGTCCTCCCATCACCAAGCAACCAGCTATAACCCCGTAGTATCACGTCTCATAGGCCAACTCCCACACTTCGCCAAGTAGATGACCAGGTACCCCGAGGTACCATCCAGGAAAGGTCTGTGATGGTGCCAACTTGGTATTTACTCCTAACAATACAGGCCCAAAGGCTAGACCGATCATGGAGCAGACGCCATCCCACTTTTGAAATCAAAGCCTTGTTCATTTGGCTTGCCCTCCGTATCCCAAGGCCTCCCTCGCACCGTGGCAAACATACTCTATCCCATGATATCAAATGCTGCCCCCTCTTCTCCATTGTGCTTCCCCACAAGAAGTCTCTCGATATCTTATCCAACTGATTTAAGGTATGGCTTGGCAACACAATTGTGCTCATTGAATGCACTGGCAGTGATGCAAGGACCTCCCTAGTAAGAGTAAGCCGACCTGCGAAACTCAACATCCTTCCCCTCCATCCTGAGAGTTTTGACATAGCTCTCTCCAACACTTCTGTAAAGGTCTCTTTATTAATCCTTTTCTGGAGAACCGGCATACCCAAATACTTTCCCAAATCACACGAAACCATTATTCCACTCTCATCACTAATAAGTTTCCCGAGATCACGAGATACGTTTCCAGAGAAGAAGATTTTTGACTTTTCAAGACTAACCTTTTGTCCAGACGCCTCGCAAAACCGCTCCAGAACCCCTCTAATCACTCGGATTTGAGATACAGATGCTTCAGCAAATAAGATTAGATCATCGGCAAAACAAATGTGCGACAGAGCTGGTCCTCCTCTAGACAGCCTAATTGGTTTCCACTTCTTATTTCCAACTTCCCTATCAATAAGGTGACAGAGCCTCTCCATACAAAGCACAAATAGATAAGGAGACAAAGGATCTCCCTGTCGCAGCCCCCTTCGTGGTTTAAAAGCTTCCGTTCTTTCCCCGTTCCAGAGCAGTCTCATTGCCGGTCCAGTCACTCCCTGCATTATCCAACGAATCCAAGTCTCTGTCAGACCAGCGGCCTTTAAAGTATCTTCCAGAAAATCCCAGCGAATCCGATCATACGCTTTCTCTAAATCCAGTTTCAACAGCATCCACCCTTTCCTTCCTTGTTTCCGTTTCATTGAGTGTACCGCCTCTTGCACTACTATAATGTTGTCTGTGCTTAAACGTCCAGGAATAAAGCTGGTTTGCGCCGGACCTATCAGGTTCGAGATCACCTTCTTGAGTCTCCCAACCATGGCCTTAGTGATGATCTTGAAGAGGACATTACATAAGCTTATTGGACGAAATTGGGTTATCTTTTCCGGTTTCCCCACTTTCGGAATAAGAACAATAAGAGCATCATTAGTCCCACTTGGTAACTCTCCTGATTCAAAGAAGGCCAAAGCAAAGCGACTTACAGATTCACCAACAACATCCCACCCCTGTTGGTAAAAGACTGGTTGGTACCCATCTGGTCCCGGTGCCTTGAATTTACCCATACTACGCATTGCTGTTTCCACTTCAGTTGACAGAAACGGTCTATTTAAAGCCGTTTGTTCTTCTCTAGTCAGTGGAGGGAACCCCTCCGAGGACAACCTATTCACCGAACTACTAACATCCTCAAGCGAGTACAACCGCTTATAATATTCAATAGCTAATTTCTCGAGTTCCTCATTGTCAGTCAACCAAAGTCCCTCGTCATCTTTGAGCATCTCGATCTTATTCCTTCTCCTCCTTATGATTGTTGTCATGTGAAAGTACTTTGTGTTCCTATCTCCTTGAGTGATATGTTTCTCTCTAGACTTTTGAAACCAAAGCAGTTCCTCTTGTTCCAGAACAACATCAAGCTCCTTTAACAATATCGCTTCCTTCTCCATCGATGTATCTGTAGGATTCTGATCAATCAACTCCTGCACACTCTTAATTTCCTGCAACAAACTCTCTTTGCGTCTTTGTACATCCCCGAAGACCTCCTTGTTCCATTTACGCAAAACTCTACTCAGCCTTTCCAACGCTTCTCTAGTGTTAATCGTTCTATTCCATGTTGTAGCAAGAAACTCTTTAAATCCAATATGAGTCAACCAGGCTGCTTCAAAACGAAAGGGCCTTCTCCTCGGATTGCCCCTCATCGCTGGAGCAAGCTGAAGATATAAAGGAGCGTGGTCTGAAGCTAAGAACGGCAAATGTGTAACTATAGCTTCCTGCCATCTGAGACGGGTCTGAGCACAGCAGAGAATTCTGTCTAACCTTTTTGCAATCACCGTACTCCCTGTCTTACCTCGCCGCCAGGTATATTGGTTCCCTCGGAAACCCATATCGATTAGAGATAAGTCGTTCAGCCACTCCCCAAAAGCTAGAGAATCCGGAGATAGTCTTCCGTTACCTCCACTTCTCTCATCAACCCGCAGAATTGTATTAAAATCTCCTCCAATCACAACTGGACCAGTGACGTTCTCTATAACTCCTCTCAACTGATTCCACAGCCCACTCCTCCGACTAACCGTAGGCGCAGCATAAACCACAATCACATTTAAAACATTATCCCCACTCCCAACGCGAGCATAGATAAACTGGTCGGAAGATGCAACTACTACAACCTCACCAATCCCTGATCTCCAAAGCAGCCACAAGCCACCACTCTGTCCTGCAGCATCTACTCGAAAGCTATTCTCGAAGCCCAGTCCTCGACAAATAGCTCCTGCCTTATCCCCCGAAGCATGAGTCTCAAACACAGCCAACATATCCGTTGAATTCCTCTTCAAGATATAACGGATTGATCTTCTAAAGTTGGGTTTATTCGCCCCCCGGCAATTCCATAAAAGAATATTCATAACTACTATGCAGCAATCAAGCAGAACAACCGGGGCGTACCATCAGGCTTGAAACCCGTCGGAGCTAACTTCCAACAGCTCTTCCTGCATGCGACCAGCTCCATCCACCAAAACAGTCGATGCGCCCAACTGACCCAACTCCTGAGTCTCCCGATTCTGCTCCAACTCGCTGCCATTCTGATTTCTTTCGATATTGGTTTCAAATCGATCTAACTGACTCACAGTGTGTTCATCCTCTACTCGCAGCCTCTTACCACTCGCAGAGAGGGCAGATTCACCACGAACCGGGCCAAAAATTAATCCCTGTGTAAGCTTAATTCCCTTTATCTTATTGGGCCTTGCACCATGATCCGGCCCAGTACTCTTCCTATCCCTCCTCTCCTTTTTTTCGAACATGGGCCGCCTTATTTTCTGTACCAATTCCGCGCCAAACACTACCCGCGTAACTTGCGGGGGACTCTGATTCGAAAGATTCTCATTTTCCTTATTGTCATCCCGTATCCTACCTTCTTTCCTTCCTGTCAGAGATTCCAGATTTTCATCTAACCCCCCAAATCTATTCGAAATCTCAATCGCAGGAACATCTGGGCTACTTACCAAATCCCGTGATCTTCTGCCCATATCTGAATATTCTCTACGCCGGCCCTCCTCCGATCTTCTTCCCGCACTTCTCACCGGAGTAAAACCATCGTGTGACTGACTCATAACCTCAACATTCCCATTATCACTTTTCTCCGGCGTCCCATTCCCCAACTCCGGCTCCGTCCCTAAGGCAGCCCTATCATGATTACCCATCGGACACTTATGGACCAAATGTCCGTACAGACCACACATCGAACAGATATTTGTGAGACCTTCGTAAGACACAAAGTACCTCTGCCCATTAATCAGCACTGTGCCTTTCAAAGGTTTCTTAAGATTCACCTCAACACAAATCCTTGCAAAACGTGCTCTCTCTAAATTTAGGGTCGTCAAGTCCACTTTAATAGGTCTACCCAAACCCTTGGCGATCCCCATCAAGATAGATTTATGATAGAAATTAATCGGAATATTGGAAATTCGTATCCATACTGGTGTCGTGGAGATCTCATCCCGCAAAGGATCAAAGTCCGGGGACCAAGCTTGCACAATCAAGTAACTACCAAAAGCCTTCCATGGACCTCCTGTCAAAACTGCCATGTACTCTTCCTCTCTCTCAAAACGGATCATGAAAAATTGACGAGGTAGATCCATAATATGCATCATACCATTCGGTTTCCATATTTCTCGAAGCTTCCTATTCAAGATCGGAATGGAGACACTCCTTCCTAGGATCTTCACGATCATACAATTCTTCCATAGCCCGTTCATAGCATCCAACACCTCGCTTCCTATGGTAATTACTGGTTCCCCATCCTCTCCATTCGGGAACTCTAACCTCAATCTTGACCGAACAAACTCCTCGTCAATCACTTCCTCCGGAACCGGCATCCCACCACTACTACACCCCATCACTTTGTTAACCCATGTTTTCGAAGCATCGGGAGGGTCCCCGGGAGGCCGTCCTTTCTCCCCCACGTCCTCCATGGAGGCATCTTGATCTCTTGTACCCGTAACCCTAAAATCGCCCAAGTCGCTATCCATCGCCTCTAATGTATGCAAATTAATTATAATTTAATTTAATGATGATTTAATCTAATTAAGTTTGATTTTTTTATTACCATATTTAAAATATATAAATTTACTTATTTAAATTTAACTTAATGATGATTTCATTATCTATAATTTTACACTGAATTTCCATATATGGTCAAAATTTAATATGAATTTTTATTAAAATTAAATAATGAATTTTGTAAATTATTAACATAAATATGATTTTGTATAATTAAATAAATAAATAACTTGAATAATATTATATGTTATTTTGTGGTGGATACATAAAATATTTTGTTTTATTAGGAAGATTAGAACAATATTAAATATGATTTTTATAAAATATTTTTAAATTTTTTATCAGTTATAATATTTATAGAACTTATTTAATATGGTTAAATTATATAATTCATTTAAAATTAAATTAAAATGAATATAAATTTTAAATTTAAATGTTTATAAAATGAAATCTCCTATTTCTGTGATTAGTGATTATTTGAATATCTTTTATAAAAATTTTTAAATCATCTTTTACATCACAAAATATTATATATTTGTTAATAATATGAACTAATGAGATATATTATGGTCTGAATAGAAATGCCATTACATGTGATTTATCTAACAAATTAAGATTTTTTTGTTTAAGATCTAAGAATGATTGTGATGATGAAACCTCATAATAACAATATTGTAATAAACACATGAGATAAAGGTTATTACTTAATAAGGATTCTCAAATAATATATAAGGGATAATTAGTTTTTTTTTCTAATTTTTCTAACTAAGTAAGTTATACCACTCGAAAACTAGTTTTACCATTTTTAATTATTTGGTTAAATTTTAACCAAATTACCAACAATGCAGAGGCAAAATCGTCTAAGAATCAGTATGTCTTGATTTAAAGTGTGCCTCTAATCTAAAATGTCCTATTATGTAAATACTATGTAAAAAATGCTCTAAAGTGTTAACAACTCCTTCCAACACATACTTTTCCAGAGTAAATACTTTTTTCTTTGTACACTCAAAGAGTAAATACTCTTATACCCCTAACTAAAATTTCTCTTCTCTAAACATAAAAAAAAAACACTGAGCGATTACAGATTTACATACCCACAAATTCTAGGTTTCGGATTAGTTCCTCTCCATCAAGTTTGCGTCTTCGATTACTGTATGAAACTTCTCTTGTTTTGTTAGAGCTTTGTAGATCCGATATCTTTTTGATATAGAATCGGATTAATTAACCTTTTATCATTGCAATCGGTGAAGAGGATGGAAGCAGTTTTGTCTCCAACGAGACAATCAGAGATCCGAGCAAGTCAGAGGTGAGAAGAAGCATTGCCTAGTTTCTAAAGAACAAAATTTTGATTAATGACTGACCTTCACTGCCAAATTGTGACCGCTCGTAGATGCAATGTGCCAACAACTGAACATTTTCTAGGTGCTGAACATATGTTTTAGCGAATAGTGTGATTGTCAATGGTTGCATACTCTTCAAATTTGCAGAGATAGACTACATTATCAATGTAATAATGAGAAATTGTATCCATTCTTTAAAAATAGTGAGTGAAATAAGAAGAATTTACAGAAAATTCAAGATTACAATTTTCGTAATTTATAATATATAGTTTCAATTATTTGTGTAGGAAAGTTAATTCACTCGATAATAGTTGTGTTCCCCTACAAGTTAGACTCAATCAGCAAAGTTGGTATATTTAGGTATGTATTTGGAATCTATTATCTATATTCTGAAATTTCATGAATTATATAAAAAGCAGTTGAGACATGGATGAAGTTGAAGTATAAGTGGAGAATACAAAGAAAGAATGGATAGACACGTATGAGAAAGAAAAGAAATTGAATATATCAAGTTGTTTCAAAAATCTCTAACTCGGTACATTTAGAAAGCCTCCATCATAGTATTCTTGTTCGAGTGTTTTAAAAGTAAGAAAAAAATCTGATGATCAAGTGTTTGTTGCGTGCATGATGATGAAGATGTTCAAGTTTATTCATCATTATCATGGAATGATTGTCCATTTAGTAGTGAACAAATGTTCAACACAGGATGGACTAGCTAAAATTTTCAGATCGAAAGGAACTTGATGGATTATTTAATTTTTTTTTTCCTTTTTAACTTGTGTGTCCATTTGATTTTGGAACATATCTTTATACTATAAAACATAAGTCGATCACTCGATATAATTTTGTGTTTGATACGTGTCCATCTGAAAAAGAAAAATTTAGTATATTATTTTATTATATTTTAAGGAACAAAATCAATATTTTTTTTTATCCTACATTCCCTAACTTTCTCATTCCTATTGTCACCATTTTTTTTTAAATCATATTTTGATCTGTTAATCATACTTATTAAAATAAATAAAATTCTCTATAGAGCATAGGGCATAATACTAGTGTTCTATATAAAATAGATGCAATTCTGTTTTGTCTTAGGTGTGTATCCATTTCATTTATTTAATTTTGTACATATGTTCATGATAATATTGATGTATCTTTCTTAGTTGTGTTTATCCATATATGTTGGACATGAAAACAACATTGGAAGGTATTTAGATTTGAAGTTGCACAAAAGGAAAAAAAAAAACAAGAAATTTGAAAAGCTGCTAGTAAATGATCGAAATATATCATCCCAAATAACGACTCAATTGCAATTTTCATAAACAACAAAATATTTGAGATTCTCTTATGTTAAGGCAACAAAATATTTGAGATGCTCTGATGTTGCTTCGATATGTGCGGTGTTGGTTTTGTCAACTCATTTAGATATTTCATGTCTTTATAACGATTTTGAACTGAAAAACTCTTTCACATGGTTAATGCCATAATTAACTCATTCTGTAAAATTCAAAAGAGCATATCCACAATATATTGTTCACAAAAACCCGTTCACAAAATATTGTCCACAAGAATCCATCTACAATAACCTATCCATCTTATTACTAACTCACTATTTCACAATATATAATCCAATATAACCAGTCCACATGGTTAAGGTTATCTTATCCCAAATGTTAATGTATTTATGCTACAGCCTCCAATCTTCTCAAATTACCTGTTGACGTGTTTATCGGAAATTATAAATAAAAAGAAAAAATAGTCGGAAATTATAAATAAAAATAAAAAGCAAATGTCTTTATTAAGAGATACAAGAAACAAACAAAAAAGAATTATTTGCAATGAATGGAGACTGTGTTATGAATCGGTGATTGGTTCATAAGGTGAACAACTTCTTACAACAGTTTGTGAATATCCTCGATCTCATTACTAGAAAAGATAGCAGGTTGAGGGTGGAACAATGGTGGTTTGGACCGACTGATGGTGGTGGATCGCAGTGGGGTGAAATTGTCAATAGATCCTACACACAGAGAATCGTAACGTGAGCTTCAACCTAATCATCGGTGTAACCAAAAAAATTTTAGATCTAGAAAATATAGAGCCATAAAAGATGAATAAGAGAAAATGAATTGTAATCTAGGCCACATGATTAATATCACCCAATGGCTATGATTAATATTTCCTTTTTTCTAACTTTTAATCGTAGTACAATAAAACTTCTATAAATTAATAATGTTGGGACTTTGAAAAATTATTAATTTATAGAGTTATTAATTAATCGATAAATTAATATTTATTATTTTATAGAAATAATGCGTTTAGTCCATGCTATATTTTGGGGTTTCTTTGAAAAATAATATTATTCTAAAAAATTAAAGAAATTAATTAAATTTATTAATAAAAATAACATATACAAACCTTAAGTAATGAAGATGAAACTGTTTATCACACTACAATAGATTTTAATAACATATATTGAATATCTATTTTAAAATGATATATGTTCATAAGTTTAAAATATATAAAAAAAAACAATAGTTAAAATTCGCAATAATGAAACTCAAAATGATATTATAATATATTTAAAAGAATTTAGAAATAAAAAATTCATTATGTCTAAAAATCTTTATAAGTTTTGAATTTAGGTATAAAAGATAAACGTCACTAAAATTGCGATATAGAGTAAAAGTAGTGATAAAAAATTAATGAGATATTCAGTTTAAATAAAAAAACAAAATTATATTCATATTATAATATGCTATCTTAGGTATATATAGGTATATGTATATATATATATGTAATTATTAATTTATAATTTCATTGGGACCATATATTTACACAGGGATTTGAAAAATATTATTATCTTATTAATTTATCGAATTTTGTTAAATTTTAAATTGGCCGGACTTGGGACCAAATAAATATATTAATTTATAGTGATTATTAATTTATCGAGTGTTAATTTATAGAGGTTCTACTATATATGATTTTAAACTGTAATTTTAGAAAGCAAGATCTTGTAACATACTAAAGATTAACTATTTTATTATTCCAATTCGGATAACATTTCTAATTGAAGAGTATTATAGTATTAAAGAAAAGTTTACAGTTGTATAAGTGCCTCAGTTTTCTAAATTACCTAAAACTGTAAGATCTTTGTGAAAAGTGTGCTTTAGTGTAAACAACTTGAAATAGACTAGTTTGTCAAAAAAAAAACTTTTAATTCTAAGTATAAATTTCTAAAATATTATTTGAGAATCCACAAATCTTTCCCACGGCATCACTTTACACAAAATATGGATTATTTATTTTGGAGACTTCCACAAGAGATTTCAGATAATTATTATCCTTGGATTTTATGGTATATCTGGAAAAGTCGAAATGACAAAATCTATAATAATAGAGATTGGATACCACAGGATATTTTGCAGTTAGCAATAACCGAAGGTAAAATGTGGGAAGAAGCGCAAATAACAGAGGAAAGAATAGGTTCACGTGTAATCTCCACCCTAAATGATTCTTTAGGAAATGAGGGTTGGTGGTGCTACGTAGATGGTGCCTGGAAGGATTTAAATTCTTTCTCAGGCAATGGCTGGTTTTGTAGTAAAGAAGGAACCTCATAAATTCTGATGGGAACAAGAAATCTCGACTATAGTCTTTCACCTTTACATGCAGAATGTGAGGCATTACTTTGGGCCATGGAATGTATGTACGGCTTCCAGAGACAGGTGACTTTTGCAACAGAATGTTCTGATCTGGTGAAGATGGTGTCTAACCCAAAGGAGTGGCCAGCTTTTTCACAACACTTGGAGGCATTTGAGGAATGGAAAAGTTGTTATGAAGTATTCTCACTGAAGCTCATTCCACGTGCACAAAATCAAAAGACGGATAAATTAGCACGCAGTACTCGAGCCCACCCAACAGCGATGACGTATATCGATGCAGTTCCACCAGCTTGGATAGATCACCTTCCTTAATTTTTTTTATTCAAAAGCTTGTCGTCAAAGAAAAAAAAAAAGAACTCAGTTTCTTACATGCAGCATCACATTAATTCTCATCAATATTGATTAAAGAATACCTTTAATGAATTTCAATTACGATATTTGATTGCCATTACTAAAATTTTTTTAATCTTTTTGTGTTTAATAATATTTTTTTTCCAAATCACATTAATTAAAGAAAATAATTTAAAACATTATATATATATTGAAAATTAAAAAAGGAAAGTCTTTTTTTTAAATCATATTAAAAAGTAAATAACTTTGAAATATAAATATATATTTATTATATATAAAAATATTAATTCCAAAAAAGGAAATTTAAAAAAAATCATATTGAAAATGAAATAATTGTAAGAAAATTCCAAATAAAAATATTAAAATAATCAAGAGTTATAATAAATCAAAATTGGGATGATAACGACTAAAATATAAGTATTAGGAAACTTAAAATGTTAACAAAAAATGTTTAAATGATAAATTTGTTCTAAATAAAATTAAAAGAACTTTTATATTTATAAAAAAATATAATTCCATAAAATAATTCTGATAATATATTCAGAATTTTTCAAAAAATATTTAGTTTGGTTAACTAATGGAATGAACCGATTAACATTTTTGTATTCTTTTATTTTTTCCAAAAACATATATCAAATTATAGAGAATTTTACGAGAATAAATTTGTAAATCTAAATAAAGAATGAAACTCAGTGAATTTCTTTTAGAAAAAAAAAAATAGTTTCACCATTATTAGGATGACAAAAAAATATAGTTCGATTCAAAAAGTTTTGTAATTCGATATACCCAAAAAAAAAGAAACGGATTGATATAAGTCAGAATTCAACTAAAACTTTTAAGCAAATAAAAAAAAACTTTAACCAATAAATTTGATTTTGTTATTTTATAAATATTAATCCCCTATATATTATTTGAGAATCACTTTTAAAAATAAATCTTACCATCATGTGTTCATTACATAAGTGTCATTCAGAAAATGTTTCTCATATCTTAAACAAAAAATCTTTGTTTAGTACATAAATTACATATAATGCCATTATTTTGTTTTCCACTTATATCAATTTGTTCATCATCACTATTATATAGCACAAAGAATAATATATTTCATAAATTCTAATTAAAATACATGTTATTCATTATTTTCAAACAATAATTATTAGCTATAAATTTAATTATGTATTTAACCAAAATAACTAAATATATATATATATATATTTCATGTTATTAAATAATTTTTACATAAAAACATATTTTATATTTTAGTATATGATTATTCTTTATAAATTACAATCACAATTATATCATTTCCATAGTAACTTATCTTTATAATTTTATACTATATATATATTTATAATTTTTATTGTTCATATATAAAATATAATATATTTAACATAAAAATTATAAATACTTATACTTTATTAATATTATATTAAGCAAAAAAATAATATAATAGTAGTATACATTGTTTAAAAAAATAATATACAGGAAATTTTAGTATATAAATAAATTTATTGATTTATAGTAACTTACCATAATTATTAGATATATTTATTATATATAACTGCTGTTATTATAAATTTTCTAATATTTAAATATGTTTAAAATTTTACTCTATTATTTTCTAAAATAAACCAACATTAAATATTTGACTTGTATTTATACTAATCAGTAAAAAATTGATGGTAATAAACAACTATTAATTTTCTGAACAAATTAACACCAATATATATTAAAATAAGTGACCAAAAATTTAAGTAAATAAAAATTTAATAATTATATTTATGCTTATTCATATCAATTTAGTAATAAATTCAGATATAAATAATATATCCTAATTTTCTTTTCAATCAATAATGATAAAGACCCATTGATTTGGCAAAATTATTCCATCTGTGGTGCATATGATTTGATTATTTTATTAATATAAAATTTTAAAATATTTTGATTATGTTTATAATTTTTTGATTGGTATACTTAGATTTTACTTTTTTTTTTAATATAAGTCAGTAAAGTCTATATATATTTACAATATAAAAGATTTTATTGTATAACAATTTCATGGATACGTCCTCTTTTAGAAATGAATTTTTCAATTTTTATTTTATTTTTATGGTCTTTTGAGTTTAATTTATTATTTGAAGTCTTTCAATTTATATGAAAAAATAAAATTGAAAATCATATATTTTCAAAGACAATATTTTGTTGTTGGTAGTTTATAAACTGAAAATGTACTAATCGATTTAAACAACAGTTTTTCTAAATTGTTAAATTAAGTATTTACTTTATTATTACTTTTATTTATTTTGTTTATCATTATAAATTATTACATAAGATGATCATTAAAAGAAAGGTTGATTAATCTCGTTAAATTATGTTCCATATAATGTGGTTAAAGATTGTTCATAAAATAAAATTTATATCTACTTATGTCGTATAATTTCAAAATTATTTTAGTATTAGTTTATATGATTTCAAAATTATATCTAATAAACTATTTATATAGACATTTCATTTCACGCGCAGATTACTACCTAATCATATATTATTATTTGATTATTACATAGATACTGAGTGGGTATCTAACCAATGGAGGTGCCTGTATTAACATTACACCAGTTCACATCCAACCACTTACCGGTGATCCAGTACAATATAAAAACTTCGAAACTTCAATAGTTCAGACTTTTTACTTCAGAGCATGATTAATAATAGAAGATCAAATAGAGTTTCTTTCTTCATATATATTGACAAAAATATAAAAAGGATGAAAGAGAAATAAAAATTCTTTCAATAATTTCTTTGCAAAAAAACTATAAAGATGTTTAAAGAAACTTTTTTACCATTTGTTCACTTTTTATTGGTTCATTTTTTTATTTAGTTAATTATTAATGAAAAACTAAATTATATTAATATTTTATAGAATAGAAACTTTTTCAAAGAGTTTTACCATTAAACATGGTCTTAGAGGCCCATTAAGATTCAGTAAAAAAAATATTAATGATTTTGATCACTATTTTCTAAAAAAAATCTGGTATCCTTTTTATAGTTTCGTAACTCGTGGGAAGTGAAAGAGTCACGTCAAAATCCCTAATCCCTTAATTCATTGGAAGTCGGAAAGCTAGTGTCTCGACAAACAAACTACCAGTAAAAAAAAAAAAAACTAAAGATTTTGATCCCTATTTATAGTTTTCTAACTTTCGGGAAGCGAAAGAGTCGGAAAGTGAAAGAGTCGGAAAGTGAAAGAGTCACGTCAAAATCGCTAATCCCTTAGTTCATTGCAAGTCGGAAAGCGATTGTCTCGACAACTCCGAGCGTTGATGTCGTCGCCAGAGAAGAAGAGGAAGAGGAAGACGACAACGAATAAACCGGTGTTCCCTCTATCGACCGCCAATCTGTCACTTCCCGATGATTTGCTATTGAACTGCATCGCACGGCTCTCAAGATTGTCCTACCCGACCCTCTCCCTCGTCTCCAAGACCTATCGATCTCTCCTTGCTTCACCGGAGCTTTACAAGACACGTTCCCTCATAAACCGCACAGAGAGCTGTCTCTATGTTTGCTTATGTTTCCCTCCTGACCCTAACCCTAGATGGTTCACTCTCTGCCGGAGACCTAATCGAACCCTAACCAAGAAGAAGAAGCTAAGTAACCATCTTTTGGTTCCAATCGCATCTCCCCGTTCTACTTGTGTTAGGTCGAGTTTCGTCGCTGTTGGTAGTGATATCTACGAAATTGGCGGACTCATCAATGGTGTGCTATCCTCTAACGTCTCGATCCTGGACTGCCGGTCTAACACGTGGCACAAAGGTCCAAACATGGAGGTCGCCAGGGAGCACCCATACGCCACTTGCATTGATGGGAAGATACTTGTTAAAGGAGGCCTAAAAGAGTTTAACTCAGCCAAGTGGGTAGAAGTTTTCGATCCTGAAACTCAAACTTGGAGGAGGAGTGTGTCATTTACGGATGGATCTAAAGAATTGGAATCACTGTCATCTTCTTGTTGCGTGATAGATGACGTGTTGTACTCGTATTATCACGGAATGTTCTATTGGTTTGACACTAAGGTAAGAGAGTGGAGAATCATGAAGGGTTTGGAAGGACTGCCGAAGTTCCTTTTCGGTTTTCAGACTTCTTGTGCTGTTCATCTGGCGGATTATGGTGGAAAGATGGCGGTTTTATGGGACAGGCATGATTTTTCTAGCAAATGTCAAGAAAGGAGGATTTCTTGTGCGGTGGTTGCCCTTGAAAGGTGTAGTAGTGAAGAGATTTTGGGGACTGTCGAGTGGTCAGATGCTGTGCTCAAAGTCCCCAAGTCTTTTGAATTCGTGCATGTTCTTGCTGCTACTGTTTGATGGGAATATTATCATTCTGTTTTCAGTCTAATGGATTGTCTCGTTTCTTTACCTGGGTTTTTATCTCACTTGTAAACCTCTCGCATTTTTAACTTTGATGAGATTGTGTAATGGTTAACTTATATTCAGCCAGCCACTGCTAAGATGCGTTTGAAATTTGAAATATTTGAATATCTTGGTTTTGTTGTAGGTTGTGAACAAAGTCAGAATACACAACCAATGATCAGGGAGATGCTTATGTATTTTTTTTATCTTAAGAGCTAGCTTCTTAAGCGTGTTGATTGCTTGGAATTGCTTTATTCGAGATAACATACCATTATAGAATAATCCCTGCACTCCAAATCTCGATTTCTTTGCCGTAACTCCTTCTCAAAGTTTGCTTCTTGCAGGTTAATAAGGGTGACGTTGAGGTTGGTGATTGGGAGGAGTTTTTGTATATATCTTATTGCATCAAGGACAAACTGAATGGTGTCATTGTTGACTCTGGAGATTCTCATATATGGTACGAATGCTCTCCAAGCATCTGTTCGTATTCATATTTAGAACAACTGTGACTTCCGCCGAATCAGTCTCAAGTTCGAATGTAACAATAAAACATGGGAGATTGAAGAATGCGGGCTATGTCCTATGGCAACTACTCCCTGATTGACAAGAAAAAAAAAAATCTCATTTTCATTAATAAGGTTTTAAAAAAAAATTAATTTCAAGGCAATGTGCAAATTTAGCAGTATTTGTGTACAATTGCTAATAATCTTGTTGAAATCTATCCCAAATTAACTGAATCAAGATTCCACTTAACATAAACTACTTTTTTAATTGAATAAAGATTCTATTTAGGTCTGCAACACTTATACACACACAATTCTAGAAAATGTTAATGTTCCTTCTTTTCGATTAATCAATCAAGGGACTGAAAGAAGTTTTCCCTTGTTGTAGCTGTGTGGTACCACTTCTCATCACGGCGCAGATCTTTGTAGTTTATTTTTCCATCCTGCACAAGGAACAGATAGAGACTACACCTGTAACAGTTGCACGTTAATGTCTCGTTAATGTCACTGTTGAGTCATAACATCTTTGATTGTATGTAGTGGTAAACAAAACTTACTCGGCTATGACTTCTTTGATGCCTAGCTTCATCTCCCATACCATACTCTTTCATGACTGACTCCAACTCATGCATTGTGATATACTGTCTTTGTCGAAGTATTGCAAGGATTTGAATCAAATCTGTATCTATGCATCGTCGCGGAGACGATGTAGTCAATTTTTCCATTTCCATCTACATCAGCCTGAAACATATATATTCAAAATCGCTGAGTCTTCTCGGGCTTCTATTTTTCAAAGAATAAGATGAAAGAATCGAAGCGTGGCAAAGAGGATGATAGATACTAACAGAAACCATGGATTTCTTAACTTTAACTTCAGAGAGTTTAGTAGCTGTTAAGCCAATAGTTTAGCCAGCCCCGTTTCAGTTCTTCGAAAGTGATTGTGCCGCTTTCGTTAGTATCAAAAGGGTTCGTAAGCATGGTTGTAAGACCTTTAATTTCATCTTCCGAGAGACTCTCTGCAATAACCTACAAAACGAAATCAGAAACACAACCAATGATCAGGCAAGAGAATGCTTCTTAAGCTTGTTCATTGCTCGGAATTGCTTCATCCGAGATAACACAGCACTATCAATAGGGTTGTTCGACGCTTCTCCCCCTCCGATCCATGGATGTTCTAAAAAACCACAAGGATTACGGTAATAGATTACTAAAGCATTTCAAGTACGTTGATCACAAAATTGCACTTAATGCTACGGTTTGTAGACTAATATTGAAGTGCCGCAGAGAATCGTTTCTTGGGGTCCTTAGTGAGCATCTTCCTCACAAGGTCTTTAGCACTCTCAGATATAGAAAGGCCATGGTTGGCTCTCAAAATCGATTTCTCCTTTTATCATCTCATCAAAGATCCTCTTCTCAGTTTCTAAAATGTAACAACAAAAGAAAACATATAAGTTACATAATTAAATGGTTAAACACTTAAACCGAAACAAAGCATTTGTCAGCCCAAAAAGGAGGCACACCACAAAACAAGATGTATAGAACAATCCATGCTCTCTAAATATCGATTTCTTTGCCTTACCTTCATCCTATTATATCCCTGTAAACTTTCACTGCGGTTTTTTCTTCAGATTATAAAGCATAACATAAAGCTTATGAACAGAAGAATCAACTAAAAAAAGATGGCATAAATTTAATAATCAGATAGGGAAAACTGCAGGGAAAGCCTCTGTTTTGAAGCCCACTATGTCCTAAACTATCAGTAAGTAGACTATTAAGTTATATATAGATTACTCCTGAAAAATTATAGACGCTAGTTAGAATCTTACGAAATCTAAAAGATGTGAATATAACTATAATAAGGAGAGGTTGTATGGCATTCTCACCTTCTTCGATAAAGATAGACAGTCCAAAGTCAGTAGCTTTGAGCATAGCGAGCAAAAAATCTCAGGCTTGAGATCACGATATACATCGCTCCCATGAAATGGCAAATCTGCACAACACTCAATATCGACCTAATAACTCTGAGCTATGATCCTATCAAACAATTCACTCCCACCACACAGTTCCATAACAAGATTTATTGATTGTCTATCCTTGTAAGCGCCTTTGATCTGGACGATCTCTTTTTGCCCTGAAAAATGCTGGCATTGTCTAAATCTCTTTCCTCTCCTCTTGAGTCATCTGCTGGAAGAGGGATTGGTTTCAATTGGACTATGTAGCATTGTTTACTGGATTATATAATTAACTGATTTTCGGCCGTTGTCAGAGTCCTATGAGAATTATATTTCTTAGGATCAGATTCTTAAATATAGGAATTCTTTATCTTAAGAATCTTAAGAAATCTAAAACATTTGTATACATAACCGATAAAGCAGAAGAAGAAGAAGAAAAAGACAGGTTATATATCGATATATATTTTTTCATTTTTTTTACTTAAGTCATCAAATAATGCAGAGATACTGAATTCAATCATTGCTTCTTTTTGTTTTTTCTTCTTAAAATAGAATTACCACAACGGATTGTTTTCAATGTCAAGATTAAAAAGAATGGTGGAGCCATACTTTTTACAAGGCAACTTTTAGTGAGCTCAAATTTTTTAATTGCATCAAACTGAATCAAGATGCAAAAGACCTTATCATCAAAACATCGATAGAATATACAGTTTTTCCCGAAAAAAATGCTTACATATTACCCTAACCAAGCCACCGGGAGTTTCCTGTCAATGAAATCGGATGGATCTCATCACTGAGATGTAAAGTGTAATGCTCAATCTTATATCAATTTTACCAATCTTTTTTTTTGTTTTTTTTCAACAAAAAACATCAAAAACAAAAAAGTAATTTAAAATGACTCTTTAATACAGCTTGGTGGTAAATTTTACCAATCTTATTTTAATAAAAAAAAATATTTTACAAAAATCATTTTAAAACATCAAAAGAAATATAAAATAATTCAATTCCACTTTTAAAAGAAACATAAAAGAACATTTTTTGATTTCTAAAATGTTGGCACCACACCTGTACATCTACTCCTACAACTCCTCTCCTCGTTACCTGCAAGAAAAAAGAGTGAGAAATCAAATTACTCAGTGAAATCAGGCCTCAGAAATCCATTGACACTTCTCAAAGATACAATCAATAAACACATGTCATAAGGTAATAACACATAGCAAACATCACTCCAAAAGAGGTACTCATGTATCAAATAAGACCCATTAACCTCTTCTACTCTAACCACTCGTACCCTAAGGCCAACTGTCCGTACACCTGCATGATTTTAAGTGGCCTCTTGCCATTGTCCATCCTTACCGGCGCCTGCGTCCATCACTGATATAATCATGGAAATCATAAAAAAAAACATAATTCAACTCTAATGGATTAAAAGCAAAGTGTCATTTTCAGCATTTAAATATGATGACTATGGGCTTATTTATGAAGTTTTGGACATGACGAGCACTCAAAAATCTATCTATGATATTATATATCAATTCCAGCCCATTTTGAAGCTATTACAAGTCCAAGAAGAGTCCAAATAAATCACTTAATTTTCTGCATAAGAAAAGTGACGAAAATTAGAGTTCAAAAGTCTTTGGAGGTCAAGAGTTGTTCAACTTCATTCATTTAATTTAGTTTTGGTCTTTACCTTATTAATTTTATTTTTCTAGAATTTTCTACAAGTATTATCTATAAATACTGATGTAATCCCATTTTTAATAATAAGCCTTTTTGTTATTTTTGGAACTTTTTGAGAGGTTATCTCATTTTTCTCTGATCATGGTGTGTAATATTTATTGATTAAATCGTCCTTTTGGTGTCTTGGTGCGTCATATCCTTGGCCAAAAGAGTGGAAATATCAGAAGTCTTCCGCAGCTTCTGTGCGACCATTCATTTCCACCGCCTTTGTTCTGCAAGGATTATCCAACTTACCAACTTAGAGTGCATATTCCTTGGAAGTCTTGTATCATTTGGTATCAGAGCAACACTCTGAGTTTGATATTCTATCTTTCTAACATTTTCTCAACTCTTCATTTTCTTTCATCCATCTTCTACCTTTTTATATCCGTTTCTTATATTTTATATTTTTATATATTTATTTATTTTCTTAAGAAAAAAAAGAAAAAAAGAGAAAAAAAAAAAGTAATACAAAAAAAAACAAAAAAAATATATCTGTTTGCTTGTTTCTACCATTTCTTTTATTAAATAGATTTGAGGGAAAATCTTTTTCAAGAGGGAGAGGATGATACAATCATGGAAATCATAAAAAGAGACATGATTCAGCTCTAATGGATTAAAAGCAAAGTGGCAACTTCAGCATTCAAATATGATGATTATGGGCTTATTTATGAAGTTTTGGACATGATGAGCACTCAAAAATCTATCCATGATGTTATATGTCAATTCCAGCCCATTTTGAAGCTATTACAAGTCCAAGAATAGTCCAAATAAATCACTTAATTTTCTGCATAAGAAAAGTGACGAAAACTAGAGTTCAAGAGTCTTTGGAGGCCAAGAGTTGTTCAACTTCATTCATTTAATTTAGTCTTGGTCTCTACCTTATTAATTTTATTTTTTTAGAATTTTCTACAAATATTATCTATAAATACTGATGTAATCCCATTTTTAATAATAAGCCCTTTTGTTATTTTTAGAACTTTTTGTGAGGTTATCTCATTTTTCTCTGATCATGGTGTGTAATATCCATTGATTAAATCCTCCTTTTGGTGTCTTGGTGCGTCATATCCTTGGCCAAAGGAGTGGGAATATCAGAAGTCTTCCGCAGCTTCTGTGCGACCATTCATTTCCACCGCCTTGTTCTGCAAGGATTATCCAACTTACCAACTTAGAGTGCATATTCCTTGGAAGACTTGTATCAGTCACCCCCTACGACAAAGACATGCCGCCTGTATACAGTTCGATACATGTCTACTTAAGCAATCATCCACTCTGGGGATTCTATCCTACTCGCTAGGATCTTAACACACGGACAACCCCCATTTTCTTTAACACATCACAATATCCACATTTATCATTCAAACATCAAACAATCAGTTTTGGTTTAACATCATCCTAACAATCAGTTTCGGCCACATGAAATGATTTTGTTCCGGTTAACACATTGATAACATTTGATAATAACCAAACGCTATCTTAAAATCACGGTTTAGTCAAGTATAGCATTAACATCATAAACGCTATCTGGTTATGCTATCAATATTCAAATTTTCTGTAGTGGAAGGTTACGTAGATTGAAAAAAAGTCCACAACCACTACTCACCTTACTTTTCTTCACAACACAAACCGGATCTAGCAGAGAGAGAAGATGATGGCCACACAAACATAGATCTGCATTCTCATGACCAACATAAGAAGAGAAAGGGAATCAGCGATTAGATCTATCACACCCAATGGATCATGGCTGAGGAAGAGGAGGAGGAGAAGAAGAGAAATCTGACTGGAGGTTTACCTTACTGATGGATCTAACGGCACTTAGCAGATTCTAGAAGATGGCGGCTAGGGTTCACAGAACATCAGCTTCTCCTCGGATCTCCGGCGACAGACGGCGACGGCTGGTCAGAGATGATGGCTGGCGACGACTCAGGATTTCTACAAGGTTCCGCTATATTTTTGCTCTAATGAAGAAATGAAGGGAGGCTGCCCCTTTATAAGAAAAAGAGGATGGAGACCCTTGCTTTACCTTCTCCTGAGCCTGGACAATTGGACTTCCCTTAAATTCCTTGATGGGCTGGGGCCCAGAGTGTCACAATCCTCGCCCCACTAATTAGGAATTCTCCCCTGAATTCAACTCAGATCTAATGACATCCTCAAAGAACTCACAACAACTCTCAAAGTTTGCATCTTGCTGGTTAATAAGGGTGTACTTATTGTATCAAGGACAAAGTAACTCTACAAAGTCTGATTTATGGTACAATTTCTCTCGAACTTCAAACGAACATCTGGTCGTATTTGAATTTGAAACATCTCTGACTGCCGCGGAATTAGTCTTTGAGTTTGAATTCAGCAACAAAAAATGGGAGATTGAAGAAACGTCTTCTGGAAACCTTAATTTCATATGTGTAAGATTATTATGGATCTAATTAATTCTCCCTTCTACACACAATAAATCAATAGAGTGGAAGAAGTTCTCATAATCTCACAGAATTCTTTTTAGTTTGTTTTTCCATTTTACACAAAAGAGATTCGTTAACTCATGTCAATCTTAGCTTAAGACTTACTTCATAACTTCTTTAGTGCTATATAAAAGATAACAGAACTTACATTACATGCATCGACTTCTGCTATTTTGAGCACCAGAACTCACAAAATGAATTTTATTAATTTTCGGATATAGACTGGAGATTAAGTGTGGGAAAGAATCTTTATTAGTAGAACTATAAGATTACAGACACGAAATTGGACTGAATAATTTGGTTACAAAGAGAAAGAATAAGACATAGTGGACAAGCTCTGAGTCAGGTGTTTCATCGTGCCTCTTCCTTCGGCATGAGTCGTCCTTTATACTTCCTCCTTCAGCCCAACCTCCTCGAAGATCTCAGAATCTCTAACTTCTCCCTTGACCTCCAGGCTGTTCATGATCATCATCTTAACTTGGTCCCCCCCCCCCTTTGGCCTAACGCAGGATGTGGGCATTCCAGAGCGTAATGGGCTTGTGGGCCCAAGCCTTCGGTGTGGACTTATGGTATAACAAATTCTCCCCAGCCCATTGGTCAAAGTGTTCAACATAAATGGATGGGAAACTCGTAATGATATTACCTTAACGTTCGGGGCAAGCTTCGCCCTAGCCGTTCATCTGTAATTATGCCCTTTGAAATCAGCGGTTCTGAGAACGGGAAATTGAATCGAAGGCTAGGCGGCCTCAGCTTTTTTTGGGTTCTTTATGATCTCAATCCCTGGATTTTGGACGGATAATATTTATCCGAATGAAATATCCCGCAATAAATCCAACGATTGAGATCACGCGGCTGATTAGATTTGACACGTGGCTGCTCTGGGAGAAGAGAGATACAGATTTACCTCGATCTCGATGCGAGTCATGATTACGGGGTATAAATCCAACCCCTCCCAATTTTTCATTTAACCATTCCACCACTCGAAATTCAAGGTAACTTATCTTCTTACTCCTCTTTTTAATCTTCTTCATAACGCCTCTCGAAACCCCAGTTAGCTTTATCTCTCGTTTTTACTGACCTCCATTATGGCTACCAGAGAAATTTATGGTTCTCATCCTCTGTCTTGTGTCTCGGAGGCTGATCTCCACACATTTCATCGCGTCCACATGTTCCTGCTGGAGGTGGAGCTTGTTGTGCCATCGGCGCATGAGAGTTCCGAAAGGGTTAGGTCCGGCTTTTGCTACGCTAACCTCACCTTCTTCGAGAAGTGCGGGCTGAGTTTCCTGATTCCAGGATTCCTTTTTGACGTTCTGGCATCTCTGTAACTCGCCTTCCCGCAAATGAGCCCAAAATTTGTTCGTCAAGTGGTTGGCTTATCATGTCGGGCCTACGAAGAAAACATCGTCTTCAGTCCATGGGACCTGGTACAACTGTTCTATGTCAAAAGGAATCCCGGTTATGAGGGAACCTTCTATTTGTCGCCCTGGAACCTTCAGAGGGTCCGTGTAGATATTCCCGAAAAGGACTCATGGCATGAGCACTACTTCTTTTTTAGGGTTAACGAAGCGTTAACATGTCGCTTTGATTTCGATAGGCTACCCTCTTGATGGGCTATAGTCATTGTTAGACAGCCCATAGTTTGTTTTTCTTTTGGTGTCTCTATGTCTTACCATATTCTAATTGTTGGCTTACTTTTTGCAGATACACCCAAAAAAGCCCCATACATAGACGCGGTCCGGAACCTTGTCCTTCATTTGAAGAACGGTGCGGTTGATTAGCTGTCCTTTACCCGAGCTAGGATACTTCAGGCTTACGAGGAAAGTTATCGTCACAATGCGGGCCCCAATCGAGCTCTCCCTCCTCTTCGAAGTAACCCATCTCCTCATTCTAATTCCGTCTTCGAGGTGAACAAGGTAGCTCGGACTAACGGTTTGACGTGCCTTAAATTTTTTTTTTAGTCAATCCCGCAGCGCTGCCTTCAGTTTCTGCGAGTTCTAGTATGACCGACAACACACCTCTCTTAAGGATGCTGAAAAGATCCATATTTTGTCAGAGATCCAGAAAGAAATCCATTTCTGCCTCCGTCCGCGTGAGATCCGACGATCTCGTGTCAGCTCTTAGGGATGCGCTGGATACCCGGTCGCCCCCGCTGACCAGGTGGTCGACCAGGTTCTTCCCTCGGCCGCTCCCTCCGCAGCTTTTGTGCCAACCTTAGTGGTCTCTCCGACGAACGTGGTTAAACTGAGCTCGAAATCTGGCGACTCTGAAAAGAGGAACCCTGCTACGGTCCTGGCTCCGTAGAAAAGACTGAGGAGGGAGAGTTCCAACGGGGAATCATCAGCCAGGCTGGTGGTTCGAGCACAAAAAGGAGTGCGCCCTGTAAGAGGATCCGGAAGGTGCGTCTCACTTGGTCCGCTATCTCAGGGACTCAACCTGCCTATTACCCGCACTTTTCCACTGTTACATTTAGATGAGTGTTTGTCTCATAACAAGAGAAACACAATCAACTTGTGATTGAGTTATCTTTTACCAACAACATGAACTCACTCTCATAAGAAAATGATGCACTAGTGTGAGCCTTTAACCCATATTGAGATACAACAACACTAGAGGTTTGTGTACTCTTAAAGATGGATTAGCTCACTAATTTAGTGTCTAACTAACTAAAGAAGAGTTTAGTGGTGAGTTTAAGTGTATTGGGAAAGAAATGGTCTGCCACTAAGGCAGACCCAAACCATTTAACCTAAACTTTCTACATTGCAACTAATAAAGAAGATGAGGCTAAACAAATTTAACAAGAGCTTGTCTTGATTATGTTTTTTGTATCAATTACATTGTATACAAGCCTCTATTTATAGGGAAAGACAAGAGAATAAACTAAAGAAGACACTCTTAGATATTTTGAATTCAAATTCACTAGAATCCAAAGGCATAATGGATATTTGTGAGGATATGCTTTTATTTTTACTTTTGCTTTTGCTTTAACTTTTGCTTTCCAGCCTGTCCACAACGTCTCTTTTGCCATTTGCAGACTCTCTTTTAATGTCAATGGAAACTTCCTGGAAGTCCCCAAATTTTCACATACATGGATGTCCCAGACTTTGCACATTCCCAGAAGTCCCCAACTTTAGATATTCCCGGAAATCCCAAACTTTGCACATTCTCGGAAGTCCCGGACTTTCCACATTCCCGGATGTCCCAGACTTTGCACATTCCCGGAAGTCCCAGAATTTTCACATTCTTGGAAGTCCCGGACTCTGCAGATTCCCGGATTTCCCAGACTTTGCACATTAGCAAACTTCAGATGTTTGCACCACACTTCATGACTTTGAATGCCACCTTCTTCTTCTTTTTCTTCTTCTTTGATGTGGAGATGTTTGGCCTTCACTTCATGTACGACCTCCTCATCTCCTCACTCTAATACCCACCCTCAAGCTTGGTCGTCGCGACGCCTTAAGAACCAAAGGCCAAGCTTGCAACACGCAAATGACTACCTCATTAAAAACCTCACCATGGAAAACCTCTTGGGATAAAAAAAATGATGAGGGAAAAAGAGTATAGCATCACAGGGCATTGGGATAGCTATGACCTTCGCTGAATTGAACTTTGAAACTGGCTCCTCTCCAAATCTTCTCATTCCTTAGTCCTTCATGAGTTGATTTCTCCTCTAATGAATCCTTTCCTTCCATACTAAAGCCCAAGGAAGCCCATCACGTTATGGATATTTACGTGTGTATATGCACATATATCTCCCTCTCCGATTGCTCCACAAACCCTAGCCATATTTTCAGAAGAAGAAGAGAGAGAGAGAGAGAGAGAGAGAGAGAGAGAGAGAGAGAGAGAGGGAAGAGAAGGAGGAGAGCAAGTCCAAGTCGCTGCAAGTCTTCATCTGTCAACCAGAGGGGACCAAGGTCGCACCAGTCGTCGCTTGCTCTGTAAGTCACCGTCGTCTTCACCATCTCCGGCTTTTTCACGAGCGCAGATCCACTCCACCTCGATCTCTTCTCATCAGCAGCCCGTCCGTCTCCGATCTCGCCACTGCTGCGCTCATGATCCCGTGATCTCGTCTCCAAACAACATGCGCCTCCGCTTCAGCACACGATCATCACCCGATCTTCATCTTTGGATCATCACCCAAGGTGAGATGGTTCTCCCTGGTTCTTGGTTTGGCCTGGTGCACAGTTAAGTATTGAGTAGTGGCTAACCGGCTTCCGTATATTATATAGTATTTTTGTATAATCAATTTACTATTTTTTATATGTATTTATATATATTTATATATATATATACATATTATTGTTGAGATTGTGTTGATGTGAGAAAGATATATATATTATTGCTTGATGATTGATGCATAAAAACCTAGTTATTATGAATAAGATGTGAACCGGAATTGTGTGAAATGAGACTTTTGAATGATGAGAAGTATAATTGGACATAGATGTGTGATTTGTAAATTGTGAACCGGTAAAGTGTGTGGAGATTGATTGATGAGGTGAGGTAGAGTTAGAGAGTGGGTACCCAGGGTGAGGTGTCCCTCTGTGTATGTTTGCGTGTAGGCATGTGACAGGCCGGTAAAGGCGGCATATCTTCATCGTGGGGTGTGACGGACCCTGTCATGGTTATTGTGCGGTGCATGAGGTGTGGTGGCAGTTGGCCATGTTGACCATTACGATATCGATGGTTGGTATAACCTACGGGCATGGTGGTTGGGACTCCTTGTTTGTTGCTTGTCATGGTTTAAAATGATTGTTTAGTTGTTCCAAGGTTTGTGTGCAGTAGATTAGTTTCGCCTTGGCGTTTAGTTGTTCATCGGGTCTTGCGGAATATTGGTTAGAACTATCTTGTTGAGTAATCCCCATTACTCACCTCTCTCTTTCTCTTTCCTTTCTCCCCTTGCAAGACTAGAAGCAGAAGTGAGATTTGTGATCAAAGTGGTGGATTTAAACAGAAGGAAGCATATTCAGGTTCCTCGTATCAATGGGAGGACTGGGTTGCCTTTGGGCATAGACATATGACCTTACACCCCGATTTTACTAGTTCTAGAAAGTGGGTGTCACAATTTGGTATCAGAGCCTGGGTTAAAGTCCCTCATTACTGCTCTGAAGGATCAGCTTCTGTGTTTTCTTAAAACCCTATTTCAGTTTTAAAAACAAAAATCTGTTTTCAGAAGTTTTTATTGATACCAAGAAATCTGTGGGAGTGTTTTCTTCTCAAACCACCAACCGAGATTGTTGAGATACTTCTGCTCTAGTTCTGATTCGGATCCGTTTTTGCGCAGGATGTCACCAGAGGAGCTGCCAAGGGTGATCCCTGCTCACCGCCCACGATCAAGAGGGAGCCGGTACCGTCACCAATCGAGGAAGGACGACCAAGACGGGTGCTGCGATCCCGGAAGGCACCTCCAGGACCATCTCCAACGGTGGAAGTACCAATAAAGCGGGGCCGTGGCCGACCCCGGAAGACGCCCATGAAGAAAGATAGCAAACTGGAACCAGCGAGTGCTGCTCTAGTCTGCCCAGAGTGGGTACCAGGTCAGGTTCATCAGAACAAGCTATGTGTGCGAGATTATGCGGGGGAGTTTATCAGTGACGCCAAGTGGTGCCAGTAAAAGCCTGCAAGTGACTATTATGAGCTTTTGAAGAGTGGACTCCAGGATGATGTTCGGGCTGGACTGGGTGTTATCGAGGAGCCTGCAGAGTTCTCTTTTGTGAAGCTACTTGCTCTCTATGCGGAAGTAATTGAAGAGGAACAGGCCCGTGGGATCACAATTGACCCAAGTTCAGAAATGGAGTTGGACCCATCAGAAGACTCCAAAGGAGGAGCACCGTACCTGAGTACTGCCAGTTGGTGGGGTCAAAACCCACACTTCTGGAATTAACGGTTAAAATGTTTAAATATCAGAATATGTTTCCAGGTTTGAACATTTTTGGAAAGAGATCGGTATTTGAAAAGTAGTTCGGGTTAAACTATATTTTCGAAAACTACTTTTCGAAGGGTTTTTCCGAAAAACCGATAAAAGTCGCGATTCCTCGAGCAGAATGCTGTCAGATCAGCAGAAAAGGGGAATGCTGACCAGCTCCGCATTTTGTCCAGCCAAAAATGCCGAGCTGATCGTCCTGTTTTCCGAGCAGTTTTCCCAAAAAACCGGTAAAAATCGCGATTCCTCGAGTAGAATGCTGTCAGCTCAGCCAAAGGGCAGAGCTGACTGTCACCCCTCGGAATGTCGAGCTGAATGTCCTGTTTTCCGAGCGCCTTTCTCGAAAAACTGATAAAAGTCACGATTCCTCGAGCAGAATGTTGTCAGCTCGGCAGAAAAGGGAAAAGTTGACTGTCACCCTTCGGAATGCCGAGCAAATCGTCCTGTTTTCCGAGCAGTTTTTTCGAAAAATCGATAAAAATCGCGATTCCTCGAGCATAATGCTGTCAGGTCAGCAGAAAAAGGGAGAGTTAACCAGCTCGGCATTTTGTCCAGCCAAAAATGCCGAGCTGACTGTCATCCCTCGGAATGCTGTGGGAACCGGAATTCACCTTAATATATTTTTGGAAAGTTAATGTGAGGATCCGATAATCTTGGGAGAGAAAATGAAAAGTAAATAGAAAAATCCAAAAAGGAAAGTTAGGGAAAAGATACAAAAGAGTTTGTATTGCTTTTATTGGTAAGACTCGAATGAGTTCTCAATGTGTTACAAGATGTAGAAATCGATCCTGATTTATACTAGGACATCCTAAGTCCTAAACAACCTAAGTTTCAATGTGGGACAAATGTCTTTTCCTTTTTCCACCTACTTTTCTATAAATATTCGAGTAAACTCCAGAATCTCCTGTAAGTCGGTTTTAGCTCTTGTCGGTTCTTCCTTCCAGCTGGGCCCAATTCTGTCCTTCGTCTTTCGGTTTGGCGGTTTCCTTTCGGTTTGTTTTAAGTTAACGTTTTATCGTCTCCGATAGACGAAACATCGCGATGTCTCAAGTAACTTACGAAAACATCAGTATGTGTGAGGAAAGACCCCGAAGACGAAGAACGAAGCGAAATGAGACGGGACGGAAGATGACAGCTAGCTCGGCTTTTCTTGGTGACAGAAGAGGCCGAGCTGGCTGCTTCCTACCCCATTGTACATCCAGCTCGGTCTCTAGCATGGGAGGAGATCCTCTGATGGCTTGCGGGATGCATCCAGCTCGGTAACCTGAAAGGTGACAGCCAGCTTCTTACCCAGGATGGAGGAGAAAACCGAGCTGACTGCTTCATGACATCTAGCTTGGTATTTTGGCATGGTAACATACCGAACTGACTGTTCCGTGCTATCCAGCTTGATGTTCCGTGGTACACGCTTGGTAGGACATACAACTAGTTAGGTATAACAAGACGTGCAACTAAAGCTGTAAAATGGGCGGACAGAACCCATTTAAACCCTGTCCAGATGTCCATTTTTTTATATGGACAAAATATGGACGTGTCCATATGGACAGTGTCCAAATTATACTAATGTCCATATGGACCATATAAAATATGGACATGTCCGTAAACCATTTAAGACCATTTGAAAAAATGAATGAGATCTTGTATAAAAACTGCCATAAGGTCCATAACTGTAAAAATATAACTCTAAAAGATGAGAACTAAATACATGTCTTGAAAAATGGTAAATATTCTTGCAAAAGAGAAGAAACATCATTTGTTATAGTTTTCAAAATCAAACACTAAACCAAAAGAAACACAAGCCAAAAGAAAGCAATAAGTACACATAACAATTTAAAGCAGCTGGTCCAAGGTAAACTCGTAATCATCTGGAACACCAAACACGCAAACAACAGGAGAATAGCAGACTTTTTGAAGACGCACCACAGGACCAACAAGCTCTTGCATCTGCAATATGCAAAAGAAACGAAGCTAGATCATAATGATTAGAAAACCATAATCTAGAGAAAATCAAATCTACCTAAAAGAATATACAAAGCCTATACTAAACACAATCGAGTCTGAACAATTTGGCATCTTAGAATGATTACATTGAACTTCACTACGCACACCATCTTCCATTTTCTCTCTAATCATTGTAAAGTGCTTCCAACACTTCGAGGTTTTCCTTTTATTTCTACGTTTTTTCTTATTTCCCTGAACACTATCCGAAATCTCTTGATCACCAGCATGACTACTACTCATCTCTTGATCCATATCAAGAGGTAAATCATCATCTAAGTGTAATGAACTAGCATCATCCATTCTACAAAACCTAAACAACAATGGACATTCATAATGAAATAGACATCTAAGTATCAGTAAATAAAAATGAAGTAGGCATCTAGTTTCACCATTCATTCAAGGAGCAGAACAAAAAGAAAGAAACTCTGAAAGTAGGCATCTAGTTTCACCAATCACTTATCAACCACAAAATCAACACATTATCACGCTGAACCTTGAATTCACTAACCAATACCCATGAATCAACACATTGAAAGTTTAAATTCCGGACTAAAGCATCATTCCTACAGCATCATCAAGCATCATTCTTACAGCATCACCAAGTTTAAATTCCGGACTAAATCAACCTCTCTATCATTCCTACAGCATCATCAAGCTTCCCCTCTAAGCAATACCCATGAATCAATACCCATGACTATATCATCAAACACTTGTCTAGCACTTGCAAGAGAGAAGCTTGAAAGGTACCTTACCAAACCAATGGGAAGAGGAGAATCTGAAGGAAATGCTTTAGGGATAGACTAATGTGCCAAAGCTGAACTCACATGCTTTGTTTAAACTGCAACAAGAAGATTCAGAGAAATGATTCAAAACTTAATAGAATGTAAAAACTAAAAAGACAGTGACTTTGAGTTAATGCCACAAATCAGTTTTGGGATGGTGAAGATGAAGAAGCTTAAATTCCATCACCTTCTGAGCAATCTTCATACACTAAATGAGAGAACGAACGACGGAAATAATCTGAAGGAGAAGAGAAGAGACAAGGGTTTCGGATCTTTTAGCGAGTGAAGGAGAAGAGAAGAGAGAGAGGAGAAGAGAGACAAAGGATTCAGATCTTTTAGCGAGTGACGGAGAAGAGAAGAGAGAGAGGAGAAGAGAGACGAGGGTTTTTGAGCAAATGGGTTTTGAGAAGTAGGTTTTGAGTAATATGGCCCGTTCATATTTTTATGTGGTTTCGGTCCAAATTGTCCATTAAAAAAATTGTCCATTAAACAACTTGTTCATTTTGTCCATTTTAAAAATGGGTATGACGATGTCCGTCCATAAAAAATATGGACTGGGTTAGACCATGGTCGGCCCGCACATTTTACAGCTCTACGTGCAACCAGCTAGGTATGACAGTCAGCTAGGGGTATCCTTGGTTGCCAAAAATACCAAGCTGGCTTCCTTCATGCTTAGTTGATTACCTTATGCTCGAAAAAATCGTAACTTTCATCGGTTTAACGGAGATATCTCCCAAAAGACGAAAGGATCAGCCGAGCATGTTGAGAAGGATCATCCAGCTCGGTATTTTTGGCAAGACTCAATACTAAGCTGGCTGTGTTTGTTTTGCCCAGCTGACCGTCCTTTGTTCGATGAATCACGACTTTATCGGTTTATCGATAAACTCTCGAAAAACAGTCCTTCATACGTTTTCCGTAAAGTTATCGATAAAATAGTTCAAGAAGAACGTTTTCCGAACTTATATCTAAATATGGAAATTTCTTTCGATATTTAAATGTTTTAGTTGTTATTTCCAGAAATGTGGGTTTTGATACCCACATTTAGCTCCCCCAGCCCGTCAACATCAATATCAGGTATGATCTTGACGCAGCGACTAAAAAGTATAGTACGGGATTAAGTAGCTAAAATGTTTTGATCCCCATTTTTCGGGAACTTTGATCCCGCGACTCGAAAGTTCATACGATCTTTGGGATGATAGAGCGAGTTTTCTACCGAACTGACTGAGATTGGCTTGAAGCGTCTTCTGGGCTTTTCACAAGATAGAAGAGATGACCAAGCTGTTTGTTGAGAGGAAGCTAGATGATGTTTGTGCGTTTAAGGACTGCCGGAGCTGAAGTGCCTTGCATGTGAAGTGAGGATCGGTTTGAAAATACACTTGTGATGTTGCCTCATTAAAAACCTTTTACTAAGATAATCCCGTTGGAAAAAAATGTAGTAAAGGAAAAGAGTGCAACGCGTATAAGGATTTAGAACTGTTTTTCCTGGATCAAGATCAAGTTCATAATTTTTCTCAAAAAACAGTTCACGTTGAGTTTCTCGTAGAAGTTTTTTTGAAAAACTGTTTAAGTTAAATCTTTGAAAAGTTATCATAGAAGTTTTTCCGAAGACCTGTTTATGTTAAGTTTTTCAAAAGTTTTTTTTTTAGAAGTTTTTTGAAAAACTGTTCAAATTGAGTTTTGCGAAATTTTTTGTATGAAACCAACATGGAAGCAAGGAATACCGAGCTGGCTGTATGTGTGCGTGATGCCGAGCTAGTTGGTTAGTAAGGTAAAACCGAGCTGGCTGTCATGCGTGGGTTTTCCCGAAAAACTGTTCAAGTAAATTGTTTTTCGGTAGAATTTTTCCAAAGTACTGTTCATGTCCGGAAATTTTTGTCAAAGTTCTTCTCGGAAAACTATTCATGTTAAATATTTTGAAAGTATTTCTTGTAGATATTTTTCCGAGAAACTGTTCATGTTTAAGTTTTTTGGAAGTTTTCGCATGAAGCGAGGCAAGAAGGCCAAGTTGGTTGCTCAAGGAAAGCCAATTTGGTTCCTCAAGGAAGGCCGAGCTGATTGCTCAAGCCAGGCCGAGCTGGCTGCTTATGATGACAAGGCCGAGCTTGCTGTGGTTGGCCTTGGTGCCCAGCTGACCAGCTCTCGCGTGTTTTTTTCCGAAAAACTGTTCAAATTAAGTTTTTCATCAATTTTTTTCCGAAGCACTGTTCATGCCAAGTTCTCTCGGAAAATTTTATACAAGATTTTCCCGAAAAACTGCTCATGTTAAGTTTTTCGAAAGCTTTCGTAAAAGGTTTTCCGAAAAACTGTAAGGATAAGTTTCTCGGAAGTTTTCGCACGAAACCAACTCGAGCACCATGGAGGCCGAGCTGGCTGTCATGGTAAGGCCTTATGTGCTGAATGCTGAGTTTTGGTAGGGAGAAAGGAAGATGGTGGATACCGACCTGGATGGTACCTATTCCAAGCTAGGCATCCGTGCCTCGCAGTGGAACGAGACTGAGGGGAGTGAAGAATGCCGCACTGATTATTCTCAGTTGCATCCGAGCTCAAACCCAAAAGTTGTGTGTTGAAGAAGATTGTTGTCTATTTCTTGTTTTGTCGGGATGAAAAGTGTTTTCGTGTACTGTTTACAGGGTCCGTTTTTACCTTCTATAAAAGAAGAGCTCCCTCTTCTTTCATTTTTACAAGCTTCACCATTTCTTAAGGTAAAACTCTCTCCCTTCTCTCCTTTTTCTCTCTCTAGGTTCATTGCGAAGAACGTGAAGAACACGAAGAACGCCTTTGATTTTGTTGAAGAAATGGCGTTTGATCCAACGTCTGAGGAAAACAACATTCCTTGCAAAGACATTGCCTCTGTGATATACAAGGGTGACACGCACATCGTTGGTCAGAGTTCGTGTGGTTTCGGTTATACAAACTCCATCCTGACCTGGAATGCTTTTGGCATTTGTACGTATAAAGCTTGAGGAACACGATGTATCATTTGTGGTCCCGCGTGTTACCGAGAAGTTGGTGCTTAGGTCTTGTATCAAGAAAAAGCCGAGTTCATGCATGAGGGGTTTCCTGATGATGATCCTCCAACACAGTTTAGGATAGGGAAACGTGCCAAATTCACCGGTGTGAGCTCATGCAGAGAAAAGAGTGTGGCGAGTCTTCGATCATTGTTCCGTTTTCCCGAGGGGGTCGAACTCGTGGTACCTGGCCTGGGGGATCGTTGTGATAGACCTCGTCCCGGCTGCTTTACCGTGTTCGAGTCGTACTTCGATACTTGTTTCCTTACCTTTCCGATCCCCTCACTAGTGTTGCAATTTCTTGCAGTTTATAGTTCGGCGATGGGTCAGATATCCCCTAGGGGTTTAAGGATCCTAGTGGGAATGATAACCTTTTGCCTTGAGCGTAACATCCACATCGGAGTGTTGCACCTTATGGGGCTTCTCGAGATCAAAAAGACTAAGGTGGATAGATCATATTATATTACGCCAAAGCCTGGCAGGATGATTTTCGCTGAGCACCCAGCAAGGACGAGTTTTGGCGCAACTATTTTTTTTTTTCAAGGTCAACACATCCTCGGTTGACCCCTGGTTTATCAACGAGATGATAACGCAGTGGTGGAACATTGGTAGCTTACTCTTGGTTGGCTGGGGCAATTAGTGATATAACCTGTGTTGAGCTTTGTTGAAAATGCTAACTGCGTTTTTGTTTCTTTTTTTGCAGATTGCCCTCACTTTGACGCTATTCCACCGGACGTTTTCAGAGTTTAGGTTGCGTTGAACTCTCTGGGAGATAGTTATTTGGGACCATTTGTTATATCTTCAAGCTGCATCCGCTAGGTCTCGAGATAAAGAGTTGGATTTGTTTGATTATTCATCCAACCCTCTGAAGAAGATGATCAAGGCAAGAACAGTCGCTGGTCAGATGAAAGTGTTGGAGAAGGAGTTCGTGGAGGCTGGGGGAGTTGTGCACCAGCCACATCCTAAGGATGATATCGAAGAGGGAGAGATACCCATTGCCGAAGATTTTCTGACTGCTTTGGACAAAGGCAAAGGCCTTTCCTTAGGTGAGGAGAAGTCTGCTGGGGATTCTCCCAACAAAAAGAAGAAGAAGAAGAAGAAGAAGAAGAAGAAGAAGAAGAAGAAGAAGAAGAAGAAGAAGAAGAAGAAGAAGAAGAAGAAGAGCAAGGCTCCCGAGTTTGATGTTCACGTCCTGCAGTGCGTCATGGACTGCCAGGCCCTTGACCCAAGCAAACTTCTTGGAGCATTCCATCGCCCGGGGATAGAGACTGTCTCTACCAACGAGTTCTGAAATAAGAACTCCTTTGGCAAGGTGGCTCGTCGTAGCTTGGGGGTAAGGTCTAAACTGTTAAGTTAATCTTGTTATTATTTTGATTTTATCGACTAACTTTCTCTTGTTTCCTTTGCAGCTCCTGGCCCATATCACAGACATGGCGAGTGGCTACGAAGTAGAAAATGCGTACTGGATGAAGCAAGCCGAAGAATCGAAGATGGTAGCTGAAGAGAATGCCGTGGAAGCTACTCACCTCAGAGATGAGTTTTAGGCAGCCAAAGCTACTCATGCCAAGGAGCTCGACCGCGTGAGGACCGAGCTTCTCGAGGAGAAGAAAGTGCATGACCGAAAGATGCGCAAGGCTGCATTTCAGGAGTGCTTATCCTTGGTGAGGAAATAACGTGCTAAAGGTGACCGTACTATGGTTGTGGTGAACCAGATCGAGGAGGCTCGTGAGAAGCTAGTGCTGGCTGAGACAGTGAAGTCCAACTTGGAACTTGTTCGCCACGCTTGATCGCGGTATTGAAGCTGAGATTGCGGACTACAAGAGGATCATTCACAAAGGGAGAGCTAGGTTGATCGATACAAAGGTCATGTTTGAGAGTACGATGACGATGCTAAATGATTATCTGGTCACCTCTCCCCTGGCTCAGTCGCTTGTCCCAGTCTTTGGAGTGGACTCGATGAGGAGGGCGGCTACTGAAGTTGGAGTCTCCGACTTGTCGGGGTCGAATGTTTACAATCCATATTTTGCGGAGTTTTTTTTCAGAGTGGGATCCGAGGATTGCGACTGAGGCGATTCCTATCTAGTAATTTGTTTGCTATAGCCTTTATTTTGAGACTTGATTATGTACGTCCTTTGTGTGGGCTTGTTTATTTGGCCGGCGTTGTCCCGATGGTTGTACTTTATTATGCATCTTAAGGTTTGATGTTGGCTCGTTTTTGGTTACAGCATGATAGGATTTCAATTGCTTGCTGTAGGAGAGTAGAGTAGTTCGAAGTTTTATACTCACTCATAATTCTTTAGTGTTTGTCATGTGTTTAGCGTTGATATTTCGGGAGCGTTTTGGCTGGGCTTACGATAGGTTAGTATCCCGAAAACTAAGATATGCGTTCGTCTGGTTTTAGGGGTTGCGCTATTTCGACTTATCTCCCCGTTTTTTTGACTTTTTGAAATACTTTATAATCTCTTCTAGTGGTATGCTAGATAGTGTTTATGAGATGTTGAAGACCAGTGTGCCAAGTTGGGAGCTTACTGGGTTAGCGAGTTTGCAATGAGGATTAAGGCAGTGCGAGTCTTGACTTGCTGCCATGCCCATCTCAAAGTCAAACCTGAGAAAATTGTCCAAGATATACCTCTCGGATGTTAGGTTAGGATATGCCTAACCCGATTTATATAGCGCGCTATTATATGTCCGTGCACGGACGTTACTGAACCTTACCTCCGTTTAGAAGGTTGGTAAGAGATGAGTTTCCTCCATTAGGGCCAGCAATGGTCGCAAGTTTTTTTAGTGAAACCGGTTTCTTATTGTGTTGGATAGGTGTGTTAAGTTTATGGATATTGGAGACTGTTGGGGTCAAAACTCAAACTTCTGGAATTAACGATTAAAATGTTCGAATATTGGAATAACCTTCCATATTAGAACATTCTCGGAAAAGAAGATCGATATTCGGAAAATATCTCTACTCGAACTACTTTGTTAATAACCTCGTGAAAAGGATACGAAAAACTAAATTTCAGGAGATTTTTCCGAAAAGCCGATAAAAGTCACGATTCTTCGAGCAGAATGCTGTCAGCTCTGCATTTTGAGGGTGAGCTGACCAGCTCGGCATTCTTTCCAGCTAGAAATGCCGAGCTGGCTGACATTCGCTTGAATGTTCATCTGATCGTCTTGTTTTTCGAGCGGTTTGTCCGAAAAACCGATAAAAGTCGCGATTCTTCGGACATAATGCATTCAGCTCGGAATTTTGAGGTGAGATGACCAGCTCATCATTGTTTCCAGCCAGAAATTCCGAGCTGGCTGACATTCCCTTGAATGTCCAGCTGATCGTCCTATTTTCCGATCGGTTTGTTCGAAAAATCGATGAAAGTCGCGATTATTCTGGCATAATGCTGTCAGCTCGGCATTTTGAGGGTGATCTGACCAGCTCGGCATTCTGTCCTGCCAGACATGCCGAGCTGGCTGACATTCCCTTGAATGTCCAACTGATCGTCCTGTTTTCCGAGCGGTTTGTCCGAAAAACCGATAAAAGTCGCGATTCTTCGAGCAAAATGTTGTCAGCTCGGCATTTTAGGAGTGAGCTGACCTGCTCGGCATTTTAGCCAGCCTGAAATGCCGAGCTGGCTGACATTCCCTTGAATGTCAAGCTGATCGTTCTGTTTTCCGAGAGGTTTGTCCGAAAAACAAATAAAAGTGACAATTCTTCGGCATAATGCGTTCAGCTCGGCATTTTGAGGGTGAGCTGACCAGTTCGGCATTCTGTCCATACAGAAATGCCGAGGTAGCTAAAACTCCCTTGAATGTCCAGCTGATCGTCCTGTTTTCCAAGCGGTTTATCCAAAAAACCGATAAAAGTCGCGATTCTTCGGGCAGAATGCTGTCAGCTCGGCATTTTGAGGGTGAGCTGACCAGATCTGCATTCTTTCCTGCCAGAAATTCCGAGCTGGCTGACATTCCCTTGAATGTCCAGAGGATCGTCCTGTTTTCCGAGTGGTTTGTCCGAAAAACCGATAAAAATCGCGATTTTTTCGAGCAGAATGCTGTCAGCTCGGCATTTTAGGAGTGAGCTGAAAAGCTCGGCATTCTGTCCAGCCAGAAATGCCGAGTTGGCTGACATTCTCCTGAATGTCCAGCTGATCGTCCTGTTTTCCGAGGGGTTTATCCGAAAACCCGATAAAAGTCGCGATTCTTCGAGTAGAATGCTATCAGCTCGGCATTTTAGGAGTGAGCTGACCAGCTTGTCATTATGTCCAGCCAGAAATTCCGAGCTGGCTAACATTCTCCTGAATGTCCAGCTGATCGTCCTGTTTTCCGAGCGGTTTGTCCGAAAAATCGATAAAAGTCGCGATTCTTCGAGTAAAATTCTGTCAGTTCGGCATTGAGGGTGCTCAACTCGGCATTTTAGTCAGTTAGAAATGCCGAGCTGGTTGCTTCCTCCTTTCTCATTGGTGCCAAAATACCTAGTTGGACAACAACGGACGGGAAGCGTGGCGTCTTCTTCTTGTAGGATGCCGAGCTGGATGGTGCTGAGCAGTCAGGTCGGCATTTTCTCCTCTCTAAAATGCCGAGCTGACTTCCTCCTTCCAAAATGACGAGCTGAGCGCGTTCAGAGAGCCATTGGAGGATCCCATCCAGTACCAAATACCGAGCTGGTGGAAAGGGAGGGCCAGCTTGGCATTTCCTGTCACCAAGGAATGCCGAGCTGGACGACATCTTGCACCTTGCCCGATTTTGCTTCGTTCTTTTTCATCGGGAGCTTCCCACAAACTTATCGATGTTTTCGTAAAAATTTTAATAAACCGGGAAAACCGTTAAACCAGAAGGCGAAGGATGAAAGTTGGGCCGAGCTGATGGAAAGACTGACCTAAAGCCTAAACCTACCTACCAAAGATTCTGGAAGATTCTCGAGGATTTAATGGAAAGATGGTGGGAAAAAAGAAAAGATGCAAGTCCAACAGTACTGCCCTGGTACCATCTCTGCCATGAAAGCGTATCAGCGCGAGGCAGAAACCAGCACCAACTGGCCGCAACCAGCACCTCGGGATAACTTTCAGATTACTTTCGAGGAAGGGGATGCAGCCGAAATCCAGCATCCGCACAACGATCCACTCGTGATCCAGCTGGTAATAAGCGATATCGATGTCGCCAGAATCTTAGTCGACACCGGAACTTCATTCGATGTCATCTTCCGAGAAACTCTCCGAAGAATGAACATCGACTTCTCCAACATTGAGCCCATTCCTAAACCCTTAACAGGGTTTACGGGTGAAACTACGATGACTTTGGGTAACATCCGACTCCCTGTCCAGACAATAGGGGTTACCAAAGTCGTAAACTTCGTAGTGGCTGACCATCCAGCCATATACAATGTCCCCACATCCTCTCACTCGCTGCATGGACCGGCCCACCCATTTTCGATGGTCAGAACGTTAATCGGGAGGCTCAGAAGTCATGATATACTGACTCTACGATCACCACATGATCGATCTTTACCTACACTTTGACCTCACTCATATAGTACTGAGAATCACTTTCTGATTGATCACCCATATTTCAACTACTCCACCTTAAACACGTTTAACCGTGAAGTTTTCTCTAGACAAGTGACCGAAAAAATAAGTGCACTTCAGTGACATGATAACCAAATTAATTATTTAAAAAAATTTCATATACAGTAGCAGACTAATATATACCAGAAATAAGGATATTTTTTTTATTATCGGTTAATAAGTCGATATTTTTATGATTGAATTAATATTTCGATATTTGGTATATTATTCTGATTATCATATATTTGATAATGATATTAGACCATCTCCATCAAAGAGATTAAGAAAAATATCTACAACTTAAAATAAATAAAATAAAGTTTTATTGCAATTGTATAACAACAGTATTGGTGTAAAAGACTATGAGATACCTTAATAACAATAACATGTATCAGATACTTTTATATACATGTCTATTTATCATTGCTTCCATATTTTAATTAATCAAAATTTTTTTTTTTTGGTTTTGGCTTGGTACACTGTTGTTTTTTCAAGTTTCTTCCGATTGATCTTTTTCAAATCCAGAGATATGTTCATCAAAGAATAGTAGAATCAGATCATGGATGATATCGATTCCAATAAAAAAAAATTACGTCTTCTTTCACCACCGGAGATTCCCCGGTAACAACTATCAGATATCCACGTTATCATGTCCATGGACATGATGATTTTGTTATGTGTATCAATGAATTAGTGTCTACTATATCTTGTCCATATCATGTACTTTCGTCACAGGATGTAGACAAAGACACAGTGGACACAAACCCGTTGACACACAAGACGAAATCTTAATGTCAATGTCTCATGTTCTTGATCTGTTATCTACGTCATCGTGTGTAAGATATGATATTTAAGCCAACATGTTTTCGATGACATGGACATGATAAGTCACAGGTTCGTATTTACTATATTTTATCAACATCCTATGTCGAATTCATTGTAACATTTCTTCATCCATATATAAGTTGTTATGCATTTGTATAGTTCGTAAATGGCTGTCTATGATTATGTGTCTACGAAGTTGCTAAATAGCACTAGAAATGATTATTATTATGGAATGTATGAATTAACGATTGTGTTGGTATCCACACAGAATCGTGTATAAAATTATTTTCACAGAAGAAAGTTACCCAATGACTAACATGTTTTAATAGACAATATATGGTATTTTCCACTGATAATTTTTGGAAAAAATCTATATGGATAAGTATGAATGGACATGATTAAATAGAGTGATCTTATATTCATGTACACATGTTTTTATTTATAAAAATCTAAAAATGTCAAATTGGATATCAAAATGTAAAGAAAAAAATTGCAATTTTTATTATAAATAATAAATAACTTTTGTTTCTTAAAAAATAAAAAAATAATCAAAAAAATATAGAATAAAATAAATGATAATTAAAATAATAATAATAAAGGGACAAAAAGAAAAGAAAATAGAGAAAGAGAAAGAGAGAAAAGAGAAGAGTGAAGTTTAAAAAATGGTAAAGAAGATATTCATGTGGAAAAAGACAAATAAAATCATTAAAACATCAAAGCACTTATAATGTAATATTCTCTAAAATGGATTTCGTTTATTGGATAAAATTGTTTCACTTAAATTAATTTTTGTATTTTTAGACAATTAGTGGTATCTTAACCAGTGAAGCTACAAAATTAGAGAGATATTTACACTCAGAGACACTTCCTTACCAATTAATTACCAATAGACACTTCCAACACGAGATATTTATGCCATGAATCAATTCTCTATTATATAATTACACTAAATTGCACTTATAATTGGAGACACGTTTTGAATAAGTGAAATATCAAAACTATCTCTCTTTTATCTAAAACCATACTATATAACTTTCTCTTTTATCTCTCTAATCTTATAATTTTCATTAGAAAAATCTAATATTTAGATGGCTTTTTCCTTAATCATACCTTACTTCTTTTGTTTTGTTATGTTTGATTTTTTTTCTTTCTTTTTGATCAGTGATAATTTCTCTCTTTCTTCTCTTGTTTTTTTTTCATGATTCTGCTTCTGATATTTGGATTTTCAGAAAAACTGGTGAATTTCTTTTATTTCGAAAGAATTTTTTCTTTCTATAGAACAAATTGAATTTTTTTTAATTACAATAATGATATTTATATTCCATATATGGATTTATTGAAATTTCTTAATTTTCATTTATGGTGAATAGGTTTTGATTTTCCAGAGATTGTATTACTATTTAATTGTTGCCAGAGAAACAGTCAATTGCTAGAAGTAATCACACCCCTAAGAAGAAGCTTGCCACAAAGCCAAATGAAGAGATTACGTTAAAAGTCTCACTATGGTTATATGGTTTGTATTTAATTATGTGTTCATTTAGCATAAAACAAATGTTCAAGATTACATAGACAGCTTTTGTGTATATCCACAACATTTTATCTACACACGCTTATCTATTTTATTGTATCCACAAGCATTTTTTCTTGACACTGTTCAAAAAAAATTGTAAACCATAAACAGAAAACTGTGGATAACAAATCGTGGATAGCAAGCTGTAAACACAAAGCTGTGGACCTCAACAATAAAGAGATCGACACAATAAAGAACATCAAACTTTTGACATAAACTGTGGATAAATAGACAACAAACAATAGAGACAACCTTCGTTCATCATCTTATATCATTATTTGTAATCTTAATAGCTCTTATCTATCCACCATTTGATATAACAAAACATCATCATAAAGGTATTTGGATTTTAAAAAAACAACAACAAAACTAGTTTTATAAGTCTTTTAGCCCAAAAGATGTTTAGCACTAAAACGAAAAATCCAAAACCATGAAACAAATTATTTGAGTCATTGAGAATTACTAGACGAGCTGCTCAACCCCGCGCGCGGGGTTGTTTATTTTTAAATTATGATTTTCTACATTTTAAAGTATGTATGTGATTCTAAAATGTTTTTCAATAATACTTTATATTTTTGCATTTTCTATTGCATTTATTTTTATTTTATTTTTTAGTCTTTGAATTGCTAAAGATCTTTTTATGTGAGCAATTTTCTCGTCGTTTTTTATTTTTTAAGAAACCTATTTTAGGTTTTGTATTTGTATTTTTGTCATTAATGCAATTAATTTGGAAATATAATTAAAGGATCAACTCATGTTCCATTTACTTATAATTTGCATGTTTTGGTTGTCATAGTGGAAATGAAAAAATTATAATTAATTGATAACAATCTTTTGTTTTAAATATTTTAATTTTTGATATGTTTGTCTTTTTATCATTTTGATTTTAGCGGTGCAATTTATATTTTTTATCGGGCTATTTTTATGAATTATATTTTTACTATGTTATTTTTTCACATATGTAAAATATTATGTGTTTTTAAATAATTGGACGTGGATAGTGTGTTTGTTAAATTGATATTTTTGTATATTAATTATGTGTATTTAAATCTTTCAATTTAAATAATTATATATTTGTTTTCTTATTTCTCAGTATTTTTCTTTGTTAGTATTGTACTTTTTTTACCTTCATACTGTTAGGTTATAGAAGTTTTTTTAATGTAATTTGTTATGTTTAGTTTGTCCATTTTCTATATGTGAATTTACTTACTTTTGTTTATTATTGTGTATTTCTAAAATCTTTTTTTTTTAAATCACATTCTCTTTCTTTTTTTTGTGTTTTTTATTGTTTTAATGTTTTTTAATAAAAAAATATAAATACAAACACATGATATTTAACTCTAAATTTTATGCCACATGTTATTGTATTTGTTTCTTTGTAATTGGTTTTCTATTTCTTCTTCGCATAATTTCATGTGCAAGAAATAATAAAATAATATTAAGGATTTTATTCACTTTTTGTTTTAATACATTTAAACGTACTCTTTTAGACAGTACTTCTTTTTCACACATAATTTTATTAAATATTATACCTTTTCTTTTCCTAGGTTTCCGGCAAAATAAAATTATCCACAATACATTGTATATGATATACTGTCTAAGATATAAGCATGCATCACTTATCACTTATTACTCAAACAATTTTATAAATCCAACTTCATGTAAACTTATACGGATTATCAAAAAACAAGATATCAATCAATATCTATAAAACCTTGAATATATATATATATATATATATATATATATATATATATATATATAGATAATAATACCATAGAAACAAAACTAAACAAAAAGTATAAAAATAAAAAGCATGAGAAATATCATTTTTTTCATTGATTTAAAAAATTTAATCTTGGACCATACAGTACCAACACAGTTAATAGATTCATGATTCATATTTATTTTCATATAATTAGTTTTTTTATTACTTTTTCTAATTAAGTAAGCCACACTACTCAAAAAACTAGTTTTACCATCTTAAATTATTTAGTTAAATTTTAACTAAACTATCAACAATACAGAGACAAAATCGTCCAAAAATCAGTATGTCTTGATCTAAAGTGTGTATGTAATCTAAAATGTCTTATTATGTAAATAATATGTAAAAAGATGCTTTAAAGTGTTAACAACTCCTTCCAACACACACTTTCTCAGAGTAAATACTCTCTCTTTTTTTTGCACACTCAAAGAGTAACTACTCTTATACCCCTAACTAAAGTTTCTCTTCTCTAAACATTTAAAAAAAAAACACTAATCGATTACAGATTTACATACCCACAAATTCTAGGTTTCAGATTAGTTCCCCTCCATCAAGTTTGCGTATTCTGTTACTGTATGAAATTTCTCTTGTTTTATTAGAGCTTTGTAGATCCAATATATTTTTTAAATACAGAATCGGATTAATTAACCTTGATCATTGCAATCGGTGAAGAGGATGGAAGCAGTTTTGTCTCAAACGAGACAATCAGAGATCCGAGCAAGTCGGAGGTGAGAAGAAGCAATGCCTACTTTCTAAGGAACGGAATGATAGTTAATGACCGACCTTCACTGCCAAATTGTGACTGCTCGTAGATTCGATGTGCCAACAACTGAACATATTTCTAGGGCTGAAAATATGTTTTAGCGAATAGTGTGATTGTTAATGGCTGCACACTCTTCAATTTTGCGGAGATAAACTACATTATCATGGTAATATTGAGAAATTGTATCCATTCCTTAAAAATAGTTAGTGAGATAAGAAGAATTTACAGAAAATTCAAGATTACAATTTTTCACAATTTATAATATATAGTTTCGATTATTTGTGTAGGAAAGTCATTTCACTCGATAATAGTTGTTTTTCCCTACAGGTTACCCAATCAGAAAAGTTAGTATCTTTAGGTATGTATTTGGAATCTACTATCTATATTCTGAAATTTCACGAATTATATGAAAAGAAGTTGAGATATGGATGAAGTTGAAGTATAAGTGGAGAATACAAAGAAAGAATAGATAGACGCATACGAGAAGGAAAAGAAAATCGAATATATCAAGTTGATTCAAAAATCTCTAGGTTAGTACATTTAGAAAGCTTCCATCATAGTATTCTTTGTTTTTTTTTTTTTTCGAATTGAAGTATTCTTGTTTTAGTATTCTAAAGGTAAGAAAAAAATCTGATGATCTAAGTGTAGGGAAAATTTCAAAAGAGCATGTCCACAAGATACTGTCCACAAAAACCTGTCCGTAAAATATTATCCACAAGAATCCATCTATAATAACCTATCCATTTTACTACTAGTTCACTATTTCACAATATATAGTCCAACATAACCCATCCATATAGTTAAGGTTATCTTATCCCAAGTGTCAACGTATTTACGCTACCTTTGAATCTTCTCAAATTTTCTATCGACTTATTTATCGAAAATTATAAACAAGAAGAAAAAGTAGATATATTTATTAAGATACAAGAAGCACAAAAAAGAATTCTTTGCAATGAATAGTGACTGTGTTATGAATCGGCGATTGCGTTTAACAAGTTCTTACAACAGTTTGTGAATATCCTCGATCTCATTGGTAAAAAAGATTAGCAGGTTGAAGGTCGAACGATGGTGGTTTGTGCCGACCAATGGTGGTGGATCGCAGTGGGATGCAACTGACAATAGATCCTACACACAAAAAAATTGTAACGTGAGCTTTACCCTAATCATCGTTATAACTAAAAAGATTTAAACTCTAGAAAATATAGAGCCATGAAAAATGAATAACAGAAAATGAATTGTAATCTAGGCCACACGATTAATATCACCCGATGGCTATGATTAAAATTTCCTCTTTTGTAACTTGCATCATAGCACATGATTTTAAACTGTAATTTAAAAACCAACGATCCTACCCGTGTAACTAAAGAATTACTATTTTATTATTTCCATTCGATGAAGATTTCTATTTGAAGGATATCAAAGTATTAAAGAAAAGTTTACAGTTCTATAAGTGCTTCAGTTTTTGAAATTACCTAAAACTGTAAGATCTTTGTGAAAAGTGTGCTTTAGTGTAGACTAGTTTTTAAAATTTTAATTAGAAGTATAAATTTTATTTGAGAAGTCAGTTTCGTGTAGTGTTCACGTTAATTCTCATCGAGATCGATTAAAGAGATACTTTTAATGAATTTCAAGTACGATATTTGATTGTCATTACTAAACTTTTTTAATCTTTTTATGTTTAATATTTTTTTTTTCTAAATCACATTAATAAAAAAATAATTTAAAACATTCTCTATATATAATGAGAATTAAAAAAGGAAGTTCTTTTTTAAATCATATTAAAAAGGAAATAACTTTAAAATATAAAATTTTGTTATATATCAAAAATATTAATTCCAGAAAAGGAAAGCTTTTAAAAAAAATCATATTGAAAATGAAATAATTTTAAAATAATTCCAAATGTTATGATTCCAAATAAAAATACTAAAATAATCAAGATTAACAATAAAAAAAATTGGGATGATAACGCGTAAAATGTAGGTATTAGGAAACATTAAAATGTTAACAATAAATGTTAAAAATGATAAAGTTATACTAATTAAAATTAAAAGAAATTTTTTTTATATATGTATAAAACTATAATTCCAAAAAATAATTCTAACAATATATTCATAAATCTATTAATATATAAAAATTGAGGTTAGATGCCATTGAAAGTGTCCACATAGGATTACAAAATTTTAGAACAACCAATAGTATTATTCCACATCAACATTATAAATTAAAGAAAATTTATAAATTTCATAATTGTATTGCTAATAGAAAGATACATAAGATAAAGAAATTATCTACAAATAAACAAAAACAACTCAATATTAGATTAGGAAACTTTCTAATTTAAAATATAAGATAAAGAAATTATCTATGAATTTTTATTAAATAAAAATTAACTTAATATTAGATTAGGAAACTTTCTAATTTAAAATATAAGATAAAAATTTTATATAAATTTTTGTTAAATAAAAATTAACTTAATATTACATTAGGAAACTTTTTAATTTAAAATAATTATATCATCTTTATAATTAAATATATATAACTTATAATAGATATGGTGACAAAAAAAATTAGAAGAATTTTTTGAATAACCAATAGTGTTATTCCACATCAACATTATAAATTAAAGAAAATTTGTAAATTTTATAATTGTATTGTTAATAGAAAAATACATAAGATAAAGAAATTATCTATAAATTTCTGTTAAAAAAAATTAATATTAGAGTAGGAAACTTTCTAATTTAAAATATAAGATAAGGAAATTATCTATAAATATCTATTAAATAAAAAATTAACTTAATATTAGATTATCAAACTTTCTAATTTAAAATATAAGATAAAAATTACAGATAAATTTCTATTAAAAAAAAATTAATTTAATATTACATTAGGAAACTTTTTAATTTAAAATTATTATGTTATCTTTATGTAACAAAAACAATTAGAAGAATTTAATATAAACAAGAAAAAGTTGAGGTTAAATTCCATTGAGAATGTCTACATAGCATTAAAATTTTAAAATAACCAATAGTATCATTCCACATCAATAATAAAAATTAAGAAAAAATTCTAAATTTTATAATATTATTGTTAATAGAAAAATACATAAGATAAGAAAATTATATATAACTTTATATTAAACAAAACAAAAAAAAACTTTATTTTAGATTCAGAAACTTTCTAGATTATATAATTATCTTATGTTAAACTCACTACATTACCCAATTAAATATTATACTAATAAAATTGATATTATATACTTTTAGAATTTTCTATATTAGCTTTTAAATGACCAATAAAACATTCTAAATTATCATCAGTTCATTTTTTTCAATATTTTTTTAGCTATTAGAAAAAGTTTTAAAATTCTGAAACAATACTATAAACATGATATGGGATTGTAATTTTCATAAAATTCTCTATAATTTAAATCTAAATATCGTATAATTTTATTTTTTAGTATTTGAATATAATGAACATGAGATTGTGCTAAATATATATATATATATATATATATATATATATTAAACATTTTTATTATTATTTTNATTGTAATTAATTGTGAAACTAATAAAACATTTGTTCATTTACTTTATTTCTCAAATTGATTTTTTATAATATCTTTCATTTAATATTAGATTAAATTACAGTATTTAGTTTTTTTTTTTATAATCTTTAATAATATTATATTTATTACCGTAAAACTAATAGTTTTGGATAAATTTTAGTAAGTTATAAGACAATTATAATGACTTGATTTGAATAAAATAATTCTATTTTTAGTATTAGACTTTATTGCCGTATAAGCAATTCTAACAAATTACAATATTAAGCTGTATTATTCTATTTTTAAAAAATATATTATAAGAAATATTTTAAAAAATTTATTGAATAATTTTAACGTTATTTAGCATCAATTATTATATATTAATAGATGTGTAAATTAAGTGATAAAAATCTTATAATATATAGATATTATTACTATTATAACTAAAAATTATAAATTTTAAAATATAAATTAAAAATTCCCTACGTGTAACGTGGGTGAAAAATCTAGTTTTATATAAGTCATTTACAAACTTAAGCACTTTAGGGGATTTTTTTTTACGTTTTACATACTTCTCGCTACTCGGTGACTTATTTAAGTGGAAACACCAATTGTGCCCCTAAGTCTAACCAGAATAATAACCGTTTTGGTTTTGTTATATTTTAGTTCTGGTTTGATCTCAGTTAGAAAGTTAATTTTAAGAGGAGATTTTAAGCGGGTGGATAAGAAAGTTAAAAGTCATTTTTTTCTATTTACGGTTTTACAGTTTTTCTGAAACTCTAACGCCGCCACGACGGCTTTACGGATCTACCTTTCTTCCGGTCAATTTATTGCCGTATACGGGAGGTACGTAAGTTTGAGATGGTTTATGTGGCCTTCTGATGTTTCGTTCGTAAGTCCGGGGTCAAGTTTTAGTATTTCTTCCGGTCAATTTATTATTTCTACCGTGATAGTTGTCATGGACTTTCCCAAACCCAGGTTGGGACGATAGGCTGCCGTCGAGACTATTTGCGACGGATCAGTATCCTTTGGGCAGGCTGAATGTGTACTCGAAGCCCAACATCATCGTATTTGTAAAGAAGATTCTTTCAGGAACGCCCGACTTGAAGACAATCTTGGGTTCTTCCTTTGGAAAGTTGTTTGAGTTACCAGCGGGTCGGTGTTCAATATCTTGCAGGCTTATCCATACGTTGTTGGCCAGGCAGGTGGTGTCCAGAAATAAGTATGTCTTGTGGATGGTATTCGGTGGTTATCCCATACGGTTCTCGTTGGCAGATTTTGGCGCTGTAACCGGCTTCTCATGTGGGGAATTCCAGGAAGGGTATGACCCTGAGGAGCAGGTCACATTTGAAGATGTTGATGTTAAATATTGGGAGAGTTTGGTAGGAGGTAACAAAGAGGCTACTCTTGGTGACATAGCACAAATGCTAACCACTGAGCCGGATATGCGAAGTTGGAGGCGGATCCGTTTGGCGCTCCTTCTGCTTGTTGATGGTGTCCTAATAGCCTCGTTTCAGGTCGACAAACCCACCCCCAAGTATGTCAAGTTGTCTGAAAACCTGGACACTTTTCTGGATTTTCCTTGGGGCCGCGGATCATTTTTGTGGACACTCAGTAAGATGAAGCCTCCGAGGAGAAGGACTATGAAAGTTGAAGATCTTATTGTCTTACACCGCCAGCATTTACAACAAATATCGTATAGCCTTGTCGGATTCCCCCTTGCACTACAACTCTTGGCACTAGAAGCACTCTTGGTATCATGGCCATGAGATCTATAGAGAGATCTATGGTAATCCCATCTATGACGTATATGGAGATGATGATCAGATCTACAGAGATATCTATGGCGATCCTGTTTATGATATCTATGAAGATAATCACATAGTTGTCGAGCATATCAAGTTTGTGTTTAAAGAAGATTCTTTTGAGAATCAGAAGCACACAAATTATTTGCATAATCGAATTGATTCAGATTTCGAGTTTGTGCAAAATCATGTTTATGAAAAATATTCGATGAACCCTGAAAGAGCATATCTGGTGAAAACCCTACTGAAGATTCGAGGACGAATCTTTCTTGGCCGGCGAGACCTGATGCAGCGAGATATTTGGAATATATCCAAATATCTTTATTCTTTATTTGTATATCTAGATAATTACCTTTTATTTATATTTTTTATATTTTAAGAGTTATCCTATTTTAATTAGGGTTAGAGTTTTTGGTTTTTATTATAAATAGCCGTTTAGGCTTATTGTTCTATTCAGTTTTTGATTGATTTAATAAAAGAGAGGTTTAAACCCTTATTTCCCTTGTTTCCGGATAGAACTTGTGAGTTCTCAACGGATCAAGAAAGCATTGATTCTTAGGTATTCTTAGACTAAATAAGATCTTTGCATTATCATAGCTTCCGCTTCATCATCCTGCGTTAGTTGGTAAGCTTTCTTCTGGGGGCGCCGAAGGGCCGCCTAGTGGACTTTAATGAGAAGAAACTACCCTAGCATTCGGGGTCGACGGCAGACGAGGTGGTGGTGGTTGAGAGAGATCCTAACATAAGCTGTTTTGTGTTATAGTATTGGTTTTAATATTTTTGTGATAGGTTAATGTCTTCATAAATACCTTTTTTGTTTTTTTTCCAGTTGGTTGTTCACTCAGTGATTGAGTATGACGTGCCAGATGAGGAATGGTGGGGTGAGTGGAACGATGAAATAAGAGACAAGAAGGTGATGTATATGGAGAAACTACTTAAAAATGGTCACGTTTTTAAGAAGTCTGAGTGGCCACGTGGTGATGCTTCATTGCCGTTTATAACCGTGAAGGAGAAAGAGCCCAAAGTTGAACACGCTAGGCATATAGTGGAGAGCAAGAAGGTTGTTCAGAAGGCAGGGAAGGGCATACTGCAGGGCACAAGTAGTCGTGGGGTAAGTAAAAAACAACGTCGAGTCAGTGGGTATTTTCGGGGAGGTGTGAAATATGATGAACAGATTAATGGTTTAGTTGGTCGCATTGGGGAGTTAGCTGATGAGGTGAAAGAGCTGACATTACGTGTAACAATATTGGAGAGGAAGAAACGCCTGCGTAGGGTTTCTGGTATCAGTGGGAAGTTTTTATCAGTGATGATGAGTGGTAGCCGAAGGAAGAAACACAGAAGAGGTGTGTGTGCAAGCCCGGTTGCCGGGAGTATAGATACGGGAGATGTCTCTTTAGATGATGATATGGAAATAAGCCTCTGCGAACCCGACGGCATCCCCAGTCAATGGCTTGATCAAAAAAATTCTGACTCCGGCGAAGAAATTGGCGGAATCCAAAACCCTGAAGTAAGTTTTCTGTGTTTTTTTACTAGCCTAACTGTTAAATGGGTAGCTGGCGTTGTACTTGCATTTGTAGTGGCCAGGGAGCGAGGGTGAATATGGAGCAGATGGTGCTGAGCGATGTGTAGAGACAGAGACAGAAGGAAAGGAATGTGAGGGTTTGAGTATGTGTGTTGAGACCGAAGTGGCTATGGTCAAGGATTCAACGGACCCCATGGATGTGGACTTAGTTGGTATGGTTTCAAAAAATATGGACATGCGTCCAGATGTTGGTGGTCAAGCTGGCTTGGTCGCATCGGGCGAGCCTTACAATGATAATGTAACTGTGGACGTGCCTTTTGTTTCCCATGTTAGTGGTCAAGCGGGTGTGGTCGCTACGGGTGAGCCTTCTGGTGGGAGTGTAGCTGTGGACGTGCCGACTTTTTCTGATCAGTGTGCTAAGGTAAGTAGTTTGCCTTAAGTATGTTAATTATTGGGTTTAAAGCTAAGTATAGGTTTGTTGACCTGCTAGTGTTCGCATTGGATAGGTTGAGGAAGATTTGCCGGAGGGAGTTGATGAAGTTAGTTTTAACAGGCAAATCAATGTGGATGATCTCTGTGTGGACAATCCCCCGGTGGTCATGAGTTGTGGAACCGAGCAGTCTCCATCTCCTGCTGTACAGAATGTAAAGTTCTTGTAAATGTGTTCTCTCAAACTGGGTACGACATTGTTTTGTGTTGACTAATCTTTTTCCTCTTTTGAAGGTGGGTGGTCTAGAATTTCGGATAAGGGAGTTGGTTGCACTGACCCCGTGGACAACCAGGTTATGGGCGGGGCTGTAATTGACGAGTTGGTAGTGGATAAGCGAGTTGGGGTTGCGGCGGAAGACGAGTCTCAGACGATGGAGATGGAAGTAATTAATTTTCTATGGTTATTAGTTGTTTCCTTTTTTGTATTGGTGGTAAATTTTGGTTAACAGTTTAGGTGTTTTCCTGTTCAGGACGAAGCTGAGGGGCTAGTAGCTCCTGATTTGTTGCACTACGTTAGTGACTCATCTCCTGCTAAACCAAGGGATAAATATGTTCCAAGCGAGTCGGAGTTGGAGCTTTCGAAGTTGCTTAAGAAGATGGAGCTGTATGGCGTCAGTAACCTAGTTCCGTTGACCGAGGACCCTGATTTTGATGTATTTGAGAGGACTGTTTCTTCTTCTACAGAAGTGTGAGTATATTTGTTAATTGTTTGGTGTATATATTTACATGTTAACCGTATACCATTTTGACTGTTATGGTGTATGTTTTCCAGGGTACATTTGATGCAAATGCGTTTTGACTTTGATAACCAGTTTTTGCTTAATTTAGCAAAAAGTCAGAACTGGGTTTCGACACTTGTAAGTAGTCTTTCATTCCATTTTATAGAGTATGTATATAGTTCGGTGGTAGTTAATATTGTTTAATTTTTGTACCCAGCATATGGAAGTGTTAATGGTATTCATTGGTGAGCATCATGCCGGGCTCGTGAAGACACAGCGTTTGATTTTTGCTTCGCTGTGGTTAATAAACCATATTCAAGGGAAGTACCGGTCCTTTAGTAAAGCCTATAATACGTCCTTGGTTGGTTTTGACGAGAAGATAAATCAGTATGTCCGTGTCCCAGGACAAACATGGGTAGAGGAAGTTGACACCATCTATACTCCAATGATCTAGGGTGATGCTCATTGGGTGGGTCTAGCAATAAACTTGGAATTGTGGGCGATAGAAATTTTAGATCCAAATCCTTTACAAAGATAACGCGAAAGTAAGAGAGTTCATGAAGCCGGTTGTTGAGATGCTTCCATACATAGTACGAAAGTTGTGTTCTCCGAAAGAAACACAGACGCACGGTTTGAAACTGTTTAGTTGGACTTGGCTTAAGGGTTTGTATGTGAACGAGCGTACTGGACATTGCGGTCCTGTGGCCGTTAAGTTTATGGAGATGCATGCTAATGGTGATCCCGAACCGGGGATGAAAGGGATAGATGACACTGCGGTGGACAACTTTAGGAAGCAGTATGCCTTGGAGATATACAAAGATTGGGTGGTGCCTTTGTATGGTTAATTTATGTATGTCAGGTTTTTTTTGTTGTTGTTTTTGTATTGACCATAGGTGTCGAACTTGGTTAGTAGTATGTATTCGGACGGTTTGTAATGTAATGTATAATTAATCTAATTTATGTATGATAAGTAAGTGATATCCCGGTGAGTGAAAGAAGCTATAATGTATAATTAGTCTAGCAGTCGGAATGCATCCACTAGTAGTTGATAGGGCTTGTCCACAACCCTTTTGTGCGTTCTTAATTGTTTATATGTTGCCCTATAAACTGGTGTCCATCCGGTATGGCATCTGTCCATCGAAAGACATTCACGTAAAGATGACCCTTTCGTCCTATCCACGAAGAGTTTGGCCAGAGAAGTGATGTCCACGAAAATCGTCCATCGAGAGTCATCCACAACGGTACGATTGTATAATAAAGGCGGGGATCTGAGAATAGGTTGGCCACGTATTTGGTATCCAGTTTCCCCTGTCCATTAGTTTGGTAGTCTAACAATTATATAGTGTCCACGAAAGTGAAATCCATTTTACATTATCCACTAAAATGTTCAAAGTCGGTTGTAAGGAAAAAAGTGCAAAGTAAAAGTTCATTAGGATATCCGATGGTCAGTAGTCATAGATAAAAAGTTCCCTACAACATATAAAAATATGACATTTTTGGAAAATAGAGTAATAGTAGGCCATGATTAATAATAGGTGAGGGACCATTTTGGATATAGAATCCACCAGCTTCATATGAGGGTGTTTACAAGTTGTCCTGTTGTGTCCAGTCCCATTGCAACGTCCACACTTGTTGGACACAGATTTCTGTTTCTTTGCGACCTAGTATAAGAAAAGAGAGGTGTTAGATTGTGTGTAATGCCTTTAATGCCTATAGGAAAAGAGAGGTGTTAGGTCGTGATCTCACTGGTATTTCTCCAGCTGATGGGATACATTTTTCTTTGGGACGACCTGATGGTCTACGAGTCCTTGGCGGCATCAAGATTTGATTATGTAGCTCATCAGGTAGGTCTTCGTCCTCTGGCAAACCTTCTGGACTGATAATCTCTTTGTAAGTTTCCCGCCATGTTTATGGTTTGTAACAGTGACCAATCAATGAGTCATAAGGGAGACCGAGGGCATCTGCAGCTAAGAGTGCGTGTCCACATGGTATTTTATACTTGTCGTAAACTCTGCAGGAGCATGTCTTGTCGCTGATACTGACGATGTGTTTTTGACCAAACACTCCGATGACTTCTGCTGTCCAGCGATCCACAGCATTGCCTTTGCTTCCTTTTGTGATAGTCATGCTGTTAGTCATGATCTTTTCGACTTCTGGTGTGATCTTTCCTTTCAACGCATTTGATTTTTTTCTTCGTGCGCAGAACCATTTGGTGAGCATGCGCTGAATGAACATCAGGAGTTCGATGATAGGGGATGAGCGTGCTTTTTTGAGTGCCTTGTTGAGTTTCTCTACGACGTTGCTAGTCATCATATTATACCTTTGGCCAGGGAAGTATGCACGAGACCAGTGTGCGATTCTTGCATTTTTTAGATATTTGGTGCATTCTGAATTAGTTGCTTGAATTTTTTGAATACCTCTCTGAACGCACTGATTCTGAAAGCGAAAGCTGCTTTCCCAACCAATTTTGCGAGACCTTTGTTCTTGAATTTGGAGTTGACATTCCTCATAAGGTGCATCATGCATGCACCATATTTAGCTAAGGGGTAAACCAAGAGCTTGGCAGTTTTCATTGCTGAATGTCTATCTGAGATGATTGTTAGATCAGGTGAGTCTGCTAATATGCCCGCTAGTTTCTGCTGGAACCATGTCCATGAGTCTTCGTTTTCACTATCTACCACCGCGAATGCCAGAGGGAAGACATGACAATCAGCATCATGTCCACTTGCAGTAAGAAGGACACCCTTAAACTTTCCTGAGAGGTGAGTTCCATCAATGACCAGAACCAGCCTTACTTTTCTGAAACCTGCAATAGATGCACCGAAAGCTAGGAAGCAGTATAAGAAACGTTCCAACCCGTTTTCGTCAGTGTCTGTCTGTAGGTGTGTGATGGTTCATAGATTGCGAGCTTTAACATGTGTAGGTACTTGGGCAAGTTCAGGTATGAATCGTCGTCAGGGCCTCTGACGCCATATATCGCAATTTCTTTAGCACGGTGGCATTTCATCTAAGAAGCTGAAACGCGAAGGTCCTCGAGAAGAAGTTGTTGTAGAGCACCTGCTTTGGGTCCTGTGACAGGGTTTCCTTATTTGGATTTGAAAACGGCAGAAATAACACATGATGTTGTGTTTTTCATGTATGAACTCCTTGTTTCTATGTTGCATGTGTGGACGAGGTAGGCTGATTGTATCGCGCATCCATCTATGTCAGCTGCCCTGACTCTCCATTGGCAAGTGGTGTCGGCGCAGGTGAGTATAAAATAGTGTCGTTTGGTCGTCGTCTGTTTGAAGTGGAATCGGTTTTTGATTGCGTAGATGGCAAGTGCAATTCTACAATTATCTTTGGTCCCGTAGGTTTTCCCAGGTACAATGTCATCATCAGCTTCATCGAAGTATAAATCCGGAATTTGAGTACTGTCGTATTGAGTATCGTCGAAGGGAGGCGGCACATCGAACTCTTCGTCGACGATGTCTTCCAAGTTACGATTGATCATGGGCGCTATAGGAGAATGTTGTTCGCGGATAGTTGTCCACGAGCGCGTGGTTTGTCTGGGAGGTGTTGACCATGCGGCACTAGAAACACCCGAGAGGGAGAAAGAGGGTTGGTCGTTTGGTGGAGGTTGGGATGACCACTGAGGACGGTGACCAGTGGGTGATGTCCATGGGGGTGGTGACCAGGGGTATGATATCCATGGGTATTCTGGTGTCCATGAGGGACTGTCCTTGGTTGCGAAGGTTGTCAAGAGGCAGATGGCCATCCACCTGGTTGAGACAATTGCAGGTGTTTTTTTCAGTCTGCATCTTCAGTGGTGAGTGGTGTTGAGACGTTAGTTGCCGCAGCTTCTGGGTGAGTAAGTGGTTCTACCCCATAGACAATTTCAGGTGCGTCAGATCCCGCATGAGGATCATCTAGCAAAGGGGCTCAGAAATCATGGTCGTACCCACATGGTGGAACGGGTTCGTCGACCAGAGGATTGTGACAAGAGGGCTCTGAATCTGAGTCATTATCAAGTCCGGTTATGTCTTCTACATGGCCTTCTTGAAATTCTGTATCTTGGATCGTTTCGTCCTCCAGCTGGACATGTTGGGAAAGTGTTTCTTCGTCTAAAACGAGAGGGTGTATTTTCGAGGTAGCGCTGGATGCATAACCAGATTCGGGTTGATTGGAGCAGTCTTGACAGGAGTCTTGAACGGGTTTGTAGTAAGACCTCCGTAAGGTGTTGCTGGCTGGTGTGGTAAAACCGAGAACCGTGTCTTCAATGTCGATTGGGGCGGTATAATTAGTTTCTGGGTTGACGGGTAATGTTGTAAACTTGGCAAAGATATTCATTGATTTGTTGAGCTGGAAATGCCTGAAGAAGTAAACAATACTGCCGTCGTTTGTGAGTGGCATTGGAGACATTGTCAAACCAGTGGCTAACTCCTTCGAGTTGGGTGGCCAATAGCTCAACGATACATCAACCGGAGGAGGAAAATGAGAGTTGGTGAAGAATTCAGAGATGACTTTTTGTTTGGGGTCAACAAGGTAATAACATTGGGCAGTGGAACTATTCGCGACATATGTTGCTTATCAATGACGAAGTCTTATTTTCCGTCTGTTTGGCAGCGCCAGTCGCCGGAAATCACTAGGAAGTGTTCCAACATTGAATGGATGTGGTATTTTTTATGTTGAAAAGCCACTTTCTGGTGAAGAAACCTGGTGTGAAGTGTCTTGAACAGCGATATATGAATAGTGTTTCTTTCAGTTATGGATAGCTAAGTACATGAGCATTAATGCCGCAAATCTCGACAAATCTAACACTTGTAATCTAAACCGTCTAAAACTTCAGAATGAAAGGCTAAGATTGTCATTGGAAAGCGTTCAAATGGATTAGTTTATAAGTAAAGTTTTTTGTGAGGCAACGAATGTAACTAAAGTTTTTGTGAGACACAAAGAAGAGTTAAAAGTGTTAAGTAAAAGGAAGGGTAAGTTTGGATTTAAGAAAACTAAAAAAACACGAAGAAAAGAGGATAAGTACGCCAATAATAAGAAATATATCTTTTTGAAGTATAAGTTAGTAAAAATGTGTCTTATTATAATATTCTCTTTTATATATAAGTCCAGTACAATATACGCCATCTTATCCTCGAAACTTCAAAACTTCAAAACTTCAATAGTTCAGATTTATTACTTGGTGGCCCATTAAGATTCAGTAAAAAATAAATAAAAAACTAAGGATTTTGATCCTTTTTATAGTTTAGTAACTTTTGGGAAGTGAAAGAGTCGGAAAGTGAAAGTCACGTCAAAATCCCTGATCTCTTAATTCATTGGAAGTCGGAAAGCTATTGTCTCGACAACTCCCAGCGTTGATGTCGTCGCCAGAGAAGAAGAGGAAGAAGACGACAACGAATAAACCGTTGCTCCCTCTATTGACCGCCAATCTGTCACTTCCCGATGATTTGCTATTGAACTGCATCGCACGGCTCTCAAGATTGTCCTACCCGACTCTATCCCTCGTCTCCAAGACCTATCGATCTCTCCTTGCTTCACCAGAGCTTTACAAGACACGTTCCCTCATAAACCGCACAGAGAGCTGTCTCTATGTATGCTTATGTTTCCCTCCTGACTCTAACCCTAGATGGTTCACTCTCTGCCGGAGACCTAATCGAACCCTAACCAAGAAGAAAGCTAAGTAACCATCTTTTGGTTCCAATCACATCTCCCCGTTCTACTCTTGTTAGGTCGAGTTTCGTCGCTGTTGGTACTGATATCTACGAAATTGGCGGACTCATCAATGGTGTGCCATCCTCTAACGTCTCGATCCTGGACTGCCGGTCTAACACTTGGCACACAGGTCCAAACATGGAGGTGGCCAGGGAGCACCCATACGTCACTTCCATTGATGGGAAGATACTTGTTAAAGGAGGCCTAAAAGAGTTTAACTCAGCCAAGTGGGTAGAAGTTTTCGATCCTGAAACTCAAACTTGGAGGAGTGTGTCATTTACGGATGGGTCTAAAGAATTGGAATCACAGTCATCTTCTTGTTGCGTGATAGATGATGTGTTGTACTCGTATTCTCACGGAATGTTCTATTGGTTTGACACTAAGGGAAGCACTGAGGGAAGAGTGTGGAGATTCATCAAGGGTTTGGAAGGACTGCCGAAGTTTTTTTATGGTCTTCAGACTTCTTGTGCTGTTCATCTGGCGGATTATGGTGGAAAGATGGCGATTTTATGGGACAGGCATGATTTTTCTAGGAAATGTCGAGAAAGAATGATTTCTTGTGCGGTGGTTGCCCTTGAAAGGTGTAGTAGTGAAGAGATTTTGGGGACTGTCGAGTGGTCAGATGCTGTGCTCAAAGTCCCCAAGTCTTTTGAATTCGTGCATGTTCTTGCTGCTACTGTTTGATGGGAATAATATCATTCTTTACCTGGGTTTTTATCTCAGGTGTAAACCTTTACTCGCATTTTTAACTTTGATGAGATTGTGTAATGGTTAACTTTTACTCAGCCAGCCACTGCTAAGATGCGTTTGAAATATGAAACAATGTTTTATTTGAATATCTTTGTTTTGTTGTAGGTTGTGAACAAAATCAGAATACACAACCAATGATCAGGGAGATGCTTACTTCCAAAAAGAAGTCTGTATATTTTTTACCTAAGAGCTAGCTTCTTAAGCGTGTTGATTGCTCGGGATTGCTTTATTCGAGATAACACACCACTATCAACGAGGTTAAGGTGCACCTGTAACAGTTGCACGTTAATTTCACGTTAATGTCACTGTTGAGTCATAACATCTTTGATGGTATGTAGTGGTAAACAAAACTTACTCGGCTATGACTTCTTTGATGCCTACCTTCATCTCCCATACCTTACTCTTTCATGACTGACTCCAAATCATGCATTGTGATAAACCTGTGTAAGCCAAACTCGCATTACTGTCTCAGAATAGTTCTAACTTCTAAGTCTATACACCAAAAAGAAGAACTTACCCGCTGTTGTCTTTGTCGAAATATTGCAAGGATTTGAATCAAATCTGTATCTATGCATCGTCGCTGAGACGATGTAGTCAATTGTTCCATTTCCATCTAGATCAGCCTCAAACATATATTCAAAATGGCTTGTCTTCTCGGGATTCTATTTTTTCAAAGAAGAATATGAAGGGTGGCAAAGAGGATGATAGATACTAACAGCAACCATGAGTTTCTTAACTTTAACTTCAGAGAGTATAGTAGCTGTTAAGCCAGCCCCGTTTTCAGTTCTTCGTAAGTGACTGTGCCGCTTTTGTTAGTATCAATAGGGTTTGCAAACATGGTTGTAAGACCTTTAATTTCATATTCCGAGAGCCTCTCTGCAATAACCTACAAAACGAAATCAGAAACACAGCCAATGATCAGGCAAGAGAATGCTACTTAAGCTTGTTCATTGCTCGGAATTGCTTCATCCGAGATAACACAGCATTATCAATAGGGTTGTGCGACGCTTCTCCTCCTCCGATCCATGGATGTTCTAAAAAACCACAAGGATTACAGTAATAGATTACGAAAGCATTTCAAATACGTTGATCACGAAATTGCACATAATGTTATGGTTTGTAGACTAGTATTGAAGAGCCTAAGGGGACTTTTTACCAAGACGTTGTGCTGCAGCGAATCGTTTCTTGGGGTCGTTAGTGAGCATCTTCCTCACAAGGTCTTTAGCACTCTCAGATATAGAAAGGCCATGGTTGGCTCTCAAAATCGATTTCTCCTTTTATAATCTCATCAAAGATCCCCTTCTCAGTTTCTAAAATGCAACAACAAAAGAAAACATATAATTTACATAATCGTAGAATAGTTACATGTAATTAAATGGTTAAACCGAAACAAACCATTTTTCAGACCAAAAAGGAGGCACACCACGAAGCAAGATGTATAGAATAATCTCTGCTCTCCAAATATCGATTTCTTTACCGTAACTTCGTCCTATTATATCCTTGTAAACTTTTCCTGCAGTTTTTTTTCAGATTATAAAGCAAAACATAAACCTTATGAACAGGTGAATCAACTAAAAAAAGGTGGCATAAACTTGATAATTAGATAGGGAAAAATGCAGGGAAAGCCTCTGTTTTTTAGCCCACTATGTCCTAAACAATCAGTAAGTAGACTATTAAGTTATATATAGACTAGTAATTGTCCAGTGTTTGCCCGGAGCAAGTTCTTAGATAATCTCTTATATTTTTTTTTTAATTTAAAGATAAATATTAAAAAATGATTTACTTTTAAGTCTGTTATCCAGGGTTTTACCCGTTTTATCTGTGAAATGAAATTTAAAAAATATTTTAATTATTTTACCTATGAATATGTATGATTAATACATGATTCTTGCATTTGCTCGAAAATGATTTAGTTAATTAAATATTAGGTGGTGGCCCGCACTTTGTGCGGGTTTTGAAAAATTTACGAGTAAAAAGTATAAATTTTAGGTCTTTTAAATATTGTTTTAGGATAAAAATCGAATTATCAAAATATATTTTTGACATGGATAAGGATGAATATTTGACATCGATAATTATAAATATCTATATTTCACAATTTCAATAAATGAAAACGAAGATAGTTTAATAAAAACAGCATATGTCTTAAACACCATTATCACGCTAAACAAAACACAAACTAAGATTTGTTGAACGAATCGACGTCAGCTATTGGAGGATTCAGTAAGACCTGTGTGCAGTTGTAAGCACTCGTAGCAGTGAAAGTTCCTAGCAAAAAAAATGAACATGACAGTATCAATAATGAAAAAATACAGTAAAAATACAAATCTATTTCATATCTAGAAGAAAACTACTTTTACGAACAATGATCCTAGCAAACCTAAGAATACAGATGCTGGAGTATCCTTTAGAACATTCGAAGTCACGAATAAAAGTCTCAGCATAATGACCGGTTAAATAACACGAAATCCGAAAATCCCTGTTAAATTCATATAAATGTCAGAACTTTATTGGAAAACACATAAAACATTAATTAAATAAAACGAAATAAAAAGTAACTGATAATTTTTTTTGAAATGTATGAAAAAACTTAAAAATAATTAATATTTCAACTATAAAAAGAGTATGACAATTAGTAATATTGATAATCATTTTGGTATCCCAAACAGTAATTAATAAAATATATCTTTTTTATGGATTAAAATTTTTTAAAAAATTAATGAGAGAATATGACATTAAATGACAGGGTCAATCAATTTGGGAAAACAAAGAGAACAGTTAAATCAAAATTTAACACAACAATACATGCAGTCCTAAAGAAAAGATTGTATGAATTTTGTTGCGACGTCCCCAAAAAATTAGCTCTATCAGAAAAATTTCCTATATTGAGAACCTTACCAATCAAATCTAAATAATAAATCAATTAGTCATCAGAAGTATAAACAAAAAGACATAATTAAACCAGTAAATAGCCAGATTTGATATACTAAAGAACACAATAACTTGTATCCGTTTTTCCATCTAAAATCATCTCTACATCAGTAAAACTAAAAAATCAATTAATATTTCTGATGGAGACATTTACACAACTCGTATTTCTTTTAAATCGAATCTTAAAAGGATGCATCATTGGTCTGAACTCTCCCTCTACAGGAAGGAGATCAAAATCCACCATCAGAATCCAATCACCTTCGTCGAAACGCGTAGAGAATAAAGAAACATAATTAGGAAGAATCGTTACCTGAATTTTGTCACCCTGCTCGTGAAAACAAAAGGTCAGTACTTTGACATGTAGGCGAACATAAATAATGATATACTATACCTCTGAGTCAGCCAATATAAGTTCCAGTGTTTCACCACCAGGAGCTAAGTGCGAGAATTTTTGTAACACTTTGCCTTTAAATCGCCAAACATGAGTCAGCGGTCTGAGCTTGAAAATAGTTGGCAAAAAACATCATATTTCCGATGAATAGCCTCAACTAAGAGGTGTGCCATGATAGGTAGCGCCGGTACCAAGTTGGTTTTACAGTTTTAATAACTCGAAAAAGTAAGAATTCAGTTTAAGTTATAAACACAAAAATATGGCGAGTATAGAAACATTCCTTTTTTAGACCGGAATAAATATAGAGTAACTTTTTTTCTCCTTGAATTATTTGATAACTATTCAAAAATATAAAAAGGTTATAAATATATATTTTTAAAAATATATTATAAATCTAATCATTCCAGGATAATAATAAATCATTTTACTTTGTCATTTATAATCTCGCACAAAAAAACTAAATAAATACGGATATATCTTTATATATATATATATAAATTTATAATTAGTAAATCAGAATAACCACGAAACGATTTTATTTTAGAGTTTTTGTTCTTGATGACTTATGTTATAATATATATATTATATATAAAGTGTAATTCTATATTATATTATAATGAATTGTAATTCTACATTATATTATATATAAATTATATTATTATCGGAAAGTATGGTCTATATTCTATATTTATGGAGATTCTGTATTACACAATATATAAATATTTAGATTACCGTTTTATTTTAAAAAAGAAAAATATCTCTGTATTGTATATTCGATGAATTTAGTGTATATTTAAAGATTTTATTTTAGATTTTGTGTTCATTATGACTATGAAAATTCTATATTATATTATTGTAAAATATATTTTTACTGTTAGGAAAATGTATACTTATCTTTTAGATATTTATTGAACAAATGCGATCATTATGTTGGTGTGGTAGAGCAAACAAATAATTTGCAAGCACATATACTTTACAGGCATGGGTAAAAGCATTACAATATGCAGGAAAACAGATTATGAACAAAATATGGATCACAAAGATCACAAATAAAAGTGTAAGCTTTGCAGCAAACTCAAAACAAAAATGCTGCAATGTTCAATCACAAAACATAAAATGAATCTTCAAAATTCAGAGAACAAAAAAAGGGAAGAAATTTCAGAACATACACAATGAGATTTAGTAAATAGCGGGCAAAAGATAACGAGTTTAAGTTTATTCCAACACACCAAACCAGTCGTAAGTTTTTCGTGAACGGAAATAGGAAACAAAGCAACGATTTACTTAAAAAGAAAGAAACCAAAAAGTCAAACAAAAAACACCATCCGCCCATTACTTCGTCAGATACTTGAAACAAAATTCGGAATACAAACATCAACCAAGCAATTTGCAATACATTCCAAAAGCAATTCACAAAACTCCAAAATATCTCACTTGTTCAGTGCTTCGTCGACTTCTGGATCGAGAGGATTGAGCATGAAATCCGATAGATTCGAGCAAGAGAGCACAAGCGAGTTTGCGTCAATACCTATTGATAGAAAACTCAAAAATTAAAGTATATACAATCTATTTATTATCTATCTAAACATAGCATAGTCTATATATAAAATAGCATGGTCTATATATAAAATACAAAAGATAAATACCATTCCCTTTAGATATCATCCAAAACGCAAAATGCATACTATATGCTTATCTTCTTCTTTTTTGATCTGATCATAAATCTTTTTTGCCAATTATCTACGAGCACCACAAGGAATGATACGTTTTTTTTCTATAAAGTGAGATATGCAAATCAATTTCACATTATAAATAAATGTATTTCAGCCTGCAAAAGTTAAACAAACAATAATTCATAACTTACTCCAGATTGATGAGTTCAAAGAGTAGATTGGTAAAGACACCATCATTGTTTCGCATCTAGACCTCACAGTGTAAAACACCAATCACATCTATACATATTTTGTTTGCGAAACCAACTTAATAGAGAATTCAATGTTTCCTATTAAAATGTATAACAAATAGTATAGAACTAAAAACAGACCTATGAGATACGTTGGATCGAGTGCTCCGTCGATGATGTTTAAAATTGTTGAAGACTCGAGAAATAGACTATCGGAAACCGGATCAGTAGGTCGCACAATGGTGTCAGGCATTAACACAATTTTGAGAAAAGAGTGTGTGGGTTTGAGACCAAATGCAGTATCTTCTGCGACAATGAACCACTGGAAAATTTTCCATTCGCCTTCACCGATGCGATCTTTGTATTGTGGAACATCTCTTGGTGCGATCGACGGATGAATTCGTGACCCCTGTATTTTTCAAATAACATTTGACTTTATTCATTGTTTCATCTAACAAAAGTTAAACAAAACCCGATGAAACTCAACATGATTTCATACCTTCTCGTCGCAGATAACCATCTCCATCATTTTTCCAAGGAATGAATCCAAAAACCAGAGACGAAGGACCTTAACTCTCACTTTCCAGCCAGTTTTGTATGTGGCCAATTCATCTAGAAGATCAAAATTCGCCATATTTTTAGTCCTTTTTATAAAAAACACTCACAAAAAGAGAGGTTATTGTTTAAGAGAAAGAACATGTATTATTATATATGACTCTTTGGTTCTACTTCAACAGTCACAAAAAAAAAACAGATCAATACCTACACGTATTTTTCACTACAAGAAACTGCGGGTATATCCACAAAATATTTCGTAGCTATCGCGAATTATCCGTAGCTATAACGACAATAACGACGTATAGCCACAAATAAATTTTGTAGCTATGAGCTCGTGGATATGGACCTTTCGTGGCTATCCCTAGCGATCCATGAAAATTTGGCTACGACCAAACCACAAACTGTTTTGTGGCTATTAGCCACGAATGGCCATAAACATATATGTGGTTGGTATTTCCACGACTAACAAGAGAATGTCACGATCTCTGTCATGGCTATATGAGCAACGAGTTGCCACGACCTTGCTGTGGAAATATTAGCCACGACTTTGGTGGTGTCTTGTTGTAGCTATGTTATCCACCACGAGTAACAATAAAATCCGTAGATATTTCCACATAGAGCCACAACTTTGATCGTGGTTATCTGAGCTGCAAATCTCTCTGTGGCCATTTGTAGATATTTTAGACACAACAATCCACAAACTAAATTATGACCCTAGCTACAAATAGACACAAATTATAAGTGGTTACAGAATTTAAAAGCCACAAATCTTAATATCTATAAATAGCTACCACATTAAATTCAAAAAAAAATAATAATTTGAATCCAAATTAGATTTAAAAGAATTGAAAACAAAATTAAAACTATAATATAAACTAAGAACAAGAATTATACCATTAAATAAACATGATTATATATTTCATTAATAAGATTAGAGTTTGCTAATACAAAAGAGGAGTCATTCTTCAACTACATATATAAAACATCTAATGATGTTAAGAGTTTAGCACAACCTAAAACCCATACCATAACAGCCACCTAAAACAAAAATACCACCACCGATATTACAAATTCTAATGCTGTTAACCCTAAGCTTCTAATCTTGTTCTTCAAAGTAATGAGGAACAGATTGAGGAGGCATACCAGCAAGATTAATGGGGCTGTTAAGGTTACTGTCGATTCTAGGCGAATTCAGGTTAGGGCCGTTAGGCTGCCTGCTTCCCTCAGAACATGGACTCTGAGCTGATCCATCACTCTCACGTGCAACCGATTGGAAAGTAACAGGATCAATTCCATTGATCTTTAACAGCATGTCGAGGCCTTGTTTGAGCCCAGGTAAGATTCCCTCTACGCTGCTCATTCTCACTTCTAGTTGTGCCTTCCTTAGTGTTGAATCAGCTGCTGAGATCTTGGGATCAGAAGCAATATCCTGAACTGAACCAAGACCATAGACACGCCCTTTTTTTGTTGTTGCAGTCTGCAAAAAACAGATTGAATGAAAGAGAAAAAGGCATATATTCTGCATAAAAAGAGTTGAGAAAATTATGCATATAAAGTGAAAGAGAAAAACTTATATTATGCATATTGAATCATAAACCAGTTTGGAAAAAAATAATCCTTAATAAAAATTAGATGTAAACGGCATATAAGGTTTATTATGTAAGGTTGAGTTAAAAATCTTACTTCAATATAAGCTGCATTGAGCTGTTCGACAGAGGGTCCAGAGTTGGTTCCATCAGTCACCGTGGATTGTTGTGATCGCTCAGCAGCTAAAGCCTCAGCAGCAGTTAGAAAAGCCTGTGTTCTGGCGTCAATGAAGGTCCCATCTCTGCTGGTGTGAGTTCTATGGACCAGTTCAGTTAATGGTCTTGGTACTCCACCATTTTCAAGTGCCTAACAAAAGAAAAAAGGCTTTAATAAAAGAAAAATATTCATAATTATAAAATACGCTACTATAATAAAAATTAACTAACCATCTCATGAGCAACTCGGACATGATTTTTTACTCCTGAAGTATGACGATGAAAGCCTAAGCCATCTGGATTTGAGGAGGTGTTCTGTGAGTTTGTTTTGCACTTCTTTACATGTGCCTCCTCCTCCCAAGTGTCGAGCATAGAATTCCAGTCTGTCAAGCCAATGAAATCAGGCTTTTTTCCAGATCGCTTCCTCTTATTAACAATATCTCCGATTTAAAGTTGAAGAATCTTCTCGTAACGAGTAACAACCATGTTATGATGCACTTGATCCCAATAGTATTTTTGCTATAACAAAATGATAGATATTAGTTACCACAAAACTAAAATGAAAGACTAATATGATTATCTTAAATTTAATTGAGAAAAATATATAACTTACCACAAAACAAGTCCACCATGCGTCCTTCTTCTCCTAAGGCACCATTCCCAAGTTCCACCATGGTTCATAAAAGTTCGATTGATATGTTGCACCTATGTCCTTCCTGATGCAATCGTCATACTTAAACCTATGAGAAAAAAAAAAAAAAAAGATAACACGAATTAGCAAGCATTAAGCAAACAAAATAAATCAACATATCTAATATGTTATCCCAAAAACAACTGGCGTATGTTGTCAACCAAGTTACCACTTCTCTTTCTTAGTAAACAGACCAAGTAAACGATGACAAATAATTAAGTTAATAGACCAAAATATATTGAAGGTATAATGTATTTCTTTATATTGTAATTATATCTTAGGTATTTTAATTTTTTTTTTTCGGATTTTCGGTTATATCTTGGTATTTTAGATATATATATCTTATAAACTTTTTATCGGATTTACGTGAATATAACTTTGAGTTTTGAAATATATTTTCAGTATTTTAAGTCATAAATACCCGAACCGAACCGGAATCGAATATGAACCAAAATTTTTAGGTATTTATTCGATACTAAAATTAAGAACCGAAACGACTCGGAACCAAACCAAAATTCTTGAAATACACATTGGATCTTAAATCTCTAGAGCCAAAAGACTTTGAACCGAATGATTCGTACCCGAAACCAATCTTAATATCCAAAAAACCAAACATATATAACCTTATTTTTTCGGATAAGGGTTTTAACATCAAACTTTATTCTTAAATCTTTGTGGTTTTCATTTTGATTGTGGTTTTTATTTTGGTTTCGTTCTTTAACTTTATTATGGTATGGTTGTGGTTTTTACTTTTCATTTAAGGTAACAAATCTTAGGAACCGAATAACCGGAACCGATAAATTTCAACCCGGAACCGGAACCGGAAACGTTATCCGAAAGCCCAGCCCTACCCACCCCTAGTCGTGGCAATGGTAAATTATAAAACTATCAAATAACACATTATATTTTCAAATTGGTTTGGTGATGAGAATCAAATCCAACGATTATATAACAATAAAAATTAAAATAAAATTATTTCAACTACAAATATTAAAATTATTAAAAATTATTTAAATAAAATATTATATATTAATTAGTAATTTTGAATTATACATCACTCTGAAGAATCTGAATCTGAATATTCACTATATTGATCAGACATATTATCTTCAGAAACATATTCATCTCCTGGATCAACCATTTGTATGGGTTCATAGTCTAAATCATCTTCGACTGCATGTGCTTCGACTCGCATAATAGCCGTAGTTGGTAACATATGGTCAACCATTTCGTTCTGCACTGCAGTCTGAGAAACTTCATGAGTTTGACAAAATCCTCTCGGCATAACTTTTGTTGTTGTCCACCATTCATCTCTAGTTGATCGAAGCTGAGGATAAGGAATATAACATAGTTGATCACATTGCTCTGGTAATATGAAAGGATCATACTTGTCGTAATGCATTTGTGGGCAAACATAAACAATGCCAGAAGGATGTCTTCGTATTCCTTCGTTGGTGTTAAACCAGTGACATTTAAATATCATGACTTTTATCCCAACAGCACCGGTATATTCTATCATGAATATGTCTTCAATTAGTCCAAAACACTCATTCTCAGCGGTTCCAGGAACACAAACACCATAATTCATTGTCTTCTTATTGCTTCCATGACTTTGTATATGGTAGTGATATCTTCTCGAATAATACATAGGCCATGATGTGAATTGATATTTTGGACCTTGTACAAACTCTAGCATCCATAATGGAAACTCATATGACATGCTAACTTTGTTAATATGCATATATATATAAGATCATAGATGAGATAAACGATATTTATGATATTTATTTTTATAAAGTTTAATACTTACATAGTCTTTACACCATATTGCAAAATGTTTCATTTTTTGCTCTCGTTAATGTGTCTGACGTAATGTTTGGAATACTCTCTGTCATATATTCTTCAAACATCCTACATGCATATTTAATATTAGTTGTTTAAGTATTTATTATACATACACGACCATTCATATAATTTATGGTATTAAACACAAATAACATAAACATACCTCTCATACGGTTCAAATGCTTCACAGTTCAGTAATAAAAATGTCTAAAGCACATTATAGTCCTTATCATCTAACCATGTTCGAGAAGATTTACCGCTGACTCTTCCTACTTGCTGGAATATGATCGGAACATTAGGATAATTGTAGGTGAATCGAATTTCATTGACATATTCTGCAGGGTCTACAACTTCTGGAGGTGTAATATAATTAGCTGTCACATATGAAATCTCTTCATTGACACACTGAGCAACTATGAAACCTCCAATCCGAGCTTTGTTTTTAACATTTTTTTTCAGGTGAGACATGTATCTTTCGAACGGATACATCCACCTATATTGGACTGGACCCCCTAAATCAGCTTCATCGGGAAGATGCACAGGCAGATGTTCCATCAAATCAAAGAACGCCAGAGGAAAGATTTTTTCAAGATTGCAAAGTCTCATCGTAATATTTTCTTTTAATTTGGCAACATCTTCAGTTTTCAGAATTTTGGTTGATATATCTCTAAAAATGAGTGCAATATCTACATAAATAAAGAAACATCATAACTACAATTTAGTAAAAAATAATTAATATTAAATATATTTGAAGAGAGCTTGTAAATTTTATTATTATTTTTTTTTGTCATCATATAACACGATACATAAACTTAAGCTGTCGCAAGTAAGTTAGGATGGTATCCTAACCACTGCGGAACCAGCGTGCCAGAGTAGGAAAATGGCACCTCTCGATGTCTTACTGCCTTTGCTAGAGTATCAGCCCGGAAATTCATGATACGTGGGATATACGAAATTGAGAACTTTGTAAAAATTCGACAGATGGCATCTGTGTTTTCCTCTATTATTTGTGCTAATCTCCAGCTTTCTGCTTCATGCTCAGCAAGTTGTAAAGTATCAATAGGG